>JAOXYA010129800.1:0-10303 GCA_028565675.1 Sorex palustris
TTTTGGATGGGGTTGGATGTTTTCTTCTTGTGGAGTTTAACCAGTATTTTGTATATCCTGGATATCAACCCCTTGTCAGAAGTATATTCGGCGAATATCCTTTCCCATTCTGTAGACTGTCTTTGTATTTTGGTCACTGTTGGCATTAAGAGCACTTTTTAGGAGTTTTTCTGGCAACCTAGCACACTTGTAGGATGAAGGATAGAAGAGTATAAGCAGGGGGTTCTTGGCTCATTACTGGGTGACAGTCCACATTGAGGCTGGAGCACACAGCACCGGGCTAGAGGGGCCCTTGTTGCTGGGAGTCTTTGTGGCAGGCAAAGACTTTCTGTTTTAGGTACCATATAGATGTTTATTGAGCTACTCATTTCGGTGGACCCACCCAAGAAACAGGTTGGTTTGGATTCTGTTCTGCTCTGCTTTGCCCAGCTCTGTTCTGTTTCGTTCCGTTCCATCCATTCTGTTCTAGTCTGCTCTGCTCTTCTCTGTTCTGTTCTGACTCAGTCAGCTTAATGATTTATAACCTGTTCATCTCTGTCCAATTCCCAGAACAGGTTGCTCAGAGCTCCCACATCTGGCTGCCTCCCTGGTCCCCTGTGCTTAGTTTCCCATCACTAGAGCAACACATCAGATGAGGCGTTTCTTCATTCAAAGGGGCTCCTGGGGAGCAGAGTGAAGCTACAACTCAGCCATTACAGATCTGATTGTTAGTAGTGATTGTAAGAGGGACGGAGAATAGGTAACCACCACCAATGTAAGTGAATGCCAGGAAGCTGGGGCATGGGCCTCTCACAGCCCCTCACTCCCACTAGGAGTTTCCAGCAGTGATTTTCTTAGGTTTCAGATCTGGTCGCTTTGGTTATTACTGTGAGAAGGAGTTACCATGCTATTTGGGTGCACCCCAAACTAAGTGATGTTGATGTGGCCCCCACCCCTGCCCAAAGACTATCTAATACTCCGTCATCTTTAGACATTCAGCTAACGTCTTGAAGAGTGGCTCTTGTTTGTATTGGTATTTTTTTTTTTAAAAAAAAGACCTGTTTTTCCACTGGCTTTATTAAGTAGATAATACAGGAAATGCTTGCATTTGCAAAAGTGCCTGACCACAGAAAGCCTGATGGATAAGTTGCATAGAAGCCCCCCAAGCTCAATGAGTGAAACCCAAGGTTCAACTAGCACCACCCGGCCCAGTAAATTCTCAGTCATGTCTCTAGTAACACCACAGTGAGATATAATAACAATGATCACAAACTGACTTTTATTGATTTCTTTGATAATTCTATTTGCTCTTGTGTTATAACAAGCAATATTAAATAAAGAGTTTTTGCCTGTAAGAGGGCAGATTTGGGTGATGGTGGGGCGGGGGGTGTCTGTCAATATTCCCTGTTTCCCATTCAGGGTATTGGTGGAAGGAAGGTGACACTGGTGGTAAATCATGATGTGTAAAAGAGAAAAAGTGTATGGGCCACTGGATTTTTCCACTAATCAAAAATGTAAGACTGAGAATTTGGTTGAAGAAGAAAAATTCTTATATCGAGATTGGCTTTTATACCAAGCAGATGGAAGAACTCTAAAGACTGGTCTCCTTTTAAGAACTTTAAAATCACTGAACATATCCTTTGGGCCAAATGCCTCTGGGGGGTCCCTCGAGAAAGAGCAGATGGAGAAAAATCACTAGACCTTCCGACAGCCGTTGCTTTCACTAAGTTCCATGGGAAATGATTCATCCCTGTTTGGCACTCCCATCCGGAGACGGGATTTTGCTGTGTGGACAAGAAAGTTTCCAGGCTCGGCTGAAGGTCATATAGGAGAAATCACTCAAGATGAGACTCATTCTAAAGATGTGAAGTGTATTTGTCTAATCAAATGTCCTTCTACGAGTTCCATAGAAGCATTAAGGTCAGGAGCCGAACAGATAGAGAAGCGGCTATCAAGTAAAGGATGCTTAGAGAGCCTGCTATGTAGGGAAAATGTGTGCTGAAAGTTGACTATAGACCGAGCATGATGGCCACTTAATACCTGTATTGCAAACCACACACCCAAAAGGAGAGAGAGAGAGAGTAAAAGGGAATACCCTGCCACAGAGGCAGTGTGTGTGTGGGGGGGGAGGTGGGATGGGGTGGTGGTGGTGAGAGGGATACTGGGAACATTGGTGATGGAGAATGGGCACTGGTAGAGGGATGGGTACTTGTTTATTGTTTGATTTAAGCACAGAAATTTGTAAGTCTGTAACTGTACCTCACGATGATTCACTAAAAAAATTTTTTAATTATTTTTTTAAAAATTTTTAAAAAATCAGGAGCTGGATAGCCAGCACAGGAGCTGAGGCCTTTGCCTTGCGCTTGGCCAACCCTGGTTCAATCCCCGGCACTGCATACAGTTCCCAGAGCATGGCCAGGGGTCTCTCCTAAGCACACAGCCTGAAGTAGCTCCTGAGCAATGCTGTATGTGACCCCAAAATCAGCCCCCTTGAAAGAAAACTAACATTTGAGTTGAGTGACTGTAATCCAAGAGCATCCCCATTCCAGGATGCTCTTGAGAATCTCTGACCTAGCTCAGATAAACAACCCTCATTCCACGCCCTCCCTGCTGTACATCTCTCCATTCAGAACTGGGCCTCGTTTGTATCCAGCGCAGCTAGAGCAGTAGCCTGCCACTGAAAAGACAGGAGCAGAAGAAGGGAATTCCAACAGAGGGCATCTGTGGGCAAGACATTCACAAAGAGGCCGAGAAATAACTCTGATTATCAGACCACAGGCACAGCCTTAACTCTCTGCCAGAGTAACTACATATTAAGTGTTTTGGACAGAGGGGGAGACTGGGAAAATGGCAGATCATGTACTCGACATGTTAAAGTCACAGTTAGGGTCAAGAGCCAGGCCAGAGCAAGAGGAACTGGCCCATCCATGTGGTCAACCCTAGGTCAATCTCCAGCACTACTGGGGCCCCTGAGCACTGCCAAGAAACCCCTGAGAACCACATCATTAAGCCCTCACTTTGAACCACCAGTCTGGTGGGCTAAGAATGACCAGGAGGGGGCCCAGATCCTCCTGAACACTGCTGGGAATGGGCACATAAGAGAGGGCGGGCCAAAGATGAAGGTGGACATTGTCATCTAAACCCACCCAGTTTCCCCACCAGGGGCTAGTGGCTTCAGTACCAGTACCAGCAAAGGCATGGATTTGTTTCCAACCTAATTGAAAGGCCTGAAACAGAATCTCAGTCCCAGGACAAATCTGAGAGCAGCTGTCAACTTTATTTGGGGGGGAAAGCACCATGCAGTGATGCATCAGAAGGTCCTTCTGATGCTCAGAAGGGCCATGCTCAGCACACACACACACACACACACACACACACACAAACATACATATATACATATATACATATGTATATACATACATACATATATACACAAATGCATACATACAAATACACACACGCATACACACATACACACAAACATGCACATGCACACAAACACACATGCATACAAACACATATGCATACATACACATATCCACACACAAACACAAACATCCATGTACACACACAAAAACACACACATACATGCACATAAGCATACACACATACTCATACAAACACACACACAAAAACACACAAACACACTTTCAGTGAACTTCCTCTTCAGGACTTTTGTACTTTTTTGACATGAATTGTTTTTCTTTTAAGGTTAAACTTCATATATTCTAGACACGATTTCTTTCTTAGAAATGTAATTTACAAACACTGCCTCTTTCTTCACAATCACCTTTCATCTTTTTAACGAGACCTCATTTTAAAATTTTGATGAAGTTCTATTCATTAATTTATTTCTTTTATGGATTGGTGTGAGGGGTAAACTTTCTTAGAATCCTTCACTAAGCCTTGGTCCCTGAAGACTTTATCCTGCACTGCCTTATGAAAGATTTATTTTTGTGAGTTTTTTTATTGACATCCATGAGTCTTTGTGGTTCTTTTTTTAATGGTGTGAGGTTGAGGTCAAGGTATATATTTTTTCCCTGTAGCTATCCAATCACCTCTAGCATCTTTTGCTGAAAACCCAAAACAATCAACCATCCTTTCTCTGTGGAATTCTTCTTCTTGCCTTGCAGATCACAGATAGTGATGCTTGTGTGGGGCTGTTTCTGGTCTCTGATCTATTCCATTGATCTCTCTGTCTGCCGCACAGCCAGCTCCACCCTGAATGGCTGCGGAATAAGTTTGGAAATGGAATAGAAGAACATTCCCACTTTATCTTTTTTTTCCCAAATATTTTCTCGCTGTTCTCTTTTATTTTGTTTGTTTTGTTTTGGGGGCTCACCCAATAGTGCTTCAGTCTTACTGAACTCAGGGATCACTCCTGAAGGAGCTCAGGGACCACATAGGGGGCCAAGAACTGAATCTGGGTTAGCAAGGTCAGTGCCCTCCTCCTCTGTACTATCTCTCCAGCCCCTGTTCTCTTTTATTGATCTTTTCTATACATTTTTTATAAATGTATATAGTAGGCTTTATTTCTATGTAAATGTGAAAATGATTGTGCTAATATGTGAGAATTACTACAATAAAATAATTGTGCTAATAACCTAATTGGCACCTTTGCCCATTAGGGTCAGTCACAAAGAATGAGCTAGATGACATGGATAGCTGTATAGTGTGTCCAGGTTGCAAGCTAGCCAGGACGGCTGAACAATCAATAAAAAATACATAAATGGCCATTTATTGAACACAGTTCTTTCTTCCTCACCCTGGGCTCCTTGTCCCATACTAAATGTCCCATACATAAGTGTCCCAGACACTTATCACGCCTATTTCCATGAGCATATACATGAAGGACAGTTAGCAGGCACATTAAGAGTTAAAAGGTACAGGGGGGTGGAGCAATAGCAATAGTAGGGCGTTTGCCTTGCATGCAGCTAACCTGGGGTTCCATTCCCAATATCCCATATGGTCCCCTGAGCACCACCATGGGTAATTCCAGAATGCAGAGCCAGGAGAAACCCCTGTGTATTGCGGGTATGACCCAAAAAGAAAAAAAAAGAATTAAAAGGTACATTAAGAATTAACAGCTCCATTAAAAGCAAAGGCTGGGGTGTTTACATAGTTGTGGCTGCCAGGTGAGAAACTATTAGCAAACACCTTAAATGTAAACTTAAATGAAGTCAGGGCCAGGCTGGCTCCCAGCCAGCCAGAGCATACATAGTCTAAACTAAATTAAACTTGTTTTATCCAAGGGACCATCCTGACCTTGGGGTTGTTGTTAAGGGGGCTATTTTCACACCAAGTTACTAAAAAATCCTATTGGAATTGGGCTGACCCAGTATGTCAGGGGAGAAATGACATCTTGACTATGTCAAAAATTTTTATATGAATTGGAAATGAACACTTTGAACGGAAACTGAGTGTTGAAAATAGGTAAAGGAATATACCTGATAATCTTTCACTGTCTGTGTTTGAAACCATAATTCCCAAAAGGAAAGAGAGGGAGAGAAGAGAGAGAGAGAGAGAGAGGGAGAGAGAGAGATAGAGAGAGAGAAAGTGCCTACCAGGGGAAGGAGGAAAAACGGGACATTGATGGTGTTGGGAAATGTACACTTGTAAAGGGATGGGTGTTAGAACATTATATGACTGAAACCCAATCACAAACATCTTTTTAACTGTGTATTTCACTGTGATTCAATTAAAAAATAAATTACAAAAAATTAATTTCTATATATAAATGATGGAATAGATTTTTATATCTGTTAGTGTAGACTCTCTCAGCCTCTTGTCTCTGTCTCACGCTCTACCTCTGCCTCTCTGTCTCTCTCTGTCTCTTTTCCTCTATCTCTCTTCTCTCCACTCCTGCTTTTTATTTTGGCCTTCTAAGTGGCAACAGGAGCCACTGGGGCTACATCCAGCAGTACTTGGAAAGCGACGTGGTACCCAGAATCAAACCAAGGGCCCTAAACAGACAGAACATACACTCTCTTAAGCCCTCTAAGTCATTCCCCTAGCCTGCATTTTCTCCTTATATTTAAAACCTTTTTATTTCTTTCATCAGCATTTTGAAGTTTTCAGCATGTGTGTCTTGTTAGATTTATAGTCAAATATGCTTTGATCGTGAATAATCATGGTAGAATATTCTCGATTTCTCTTTCCACGTGTCCATCACTGGAACATAGTGATGCATTTCGTGTCCATGGTATTCTACAACTCTTCTGCTCTCACGTGTGGTTCTGAGTATGAGCTAGAAGTAGGCCTTTGAGATTTAGTAGAAATGATGTCTTCAACATATAGCAGAGTTGTATTTCTCCCTTTGTAAGGGGGAAGCTTTCATTTTCCATTCTGGACTGACCCTGCTGGCTAGAACTTCCAGGAGTCCATTGAACAGCAGCAGTATGAAAACAAACAAGCAAACCCAGAAAGGGTCAGTGTGTCTAGGAGGGTCTCTGCTGGCGAGATGGCTGGCTGTGGCCAGCAGCACCTTTTTGCTTTGTGATCAGATTCGTAATATTTAATGTTCCCGAACAAAATTGGATTGCTTGTGAAGCTGTAGCTGATCTTACTTTATCTCTCACTTTTTAAAAACTGTAAAGACCTGTATTTCCATGTCTTCCATGGCCAGCCATCTCATCAGCAGAGACCCTCCTAGACACACTGGCCCTTTCTGGGTTTGCTTGTTTGTTTTTACACTGCTGCTGTTCAATGGACTCCTGGAAGTTCTAGCCAGCAGTGTCAGTCCAGAAAGGAAAGATCAGTCCAGGTGATGTAAATTATTTGTTAATTGATTAGCAGCATTTGAGCAATATTTGCCTCATTCTCAGTCTTGGAAAGAAAACAGTTAATATTCACTATAGCACAGTGGGTGGCCTTTGCCTTACACACAGCAGACCCAGGTTTGATTCCTCCATCCCTCCTGGAGAGCTCAGCAAGCTACCGAGAGTATCCTGCCCACATTACAGAGCCTAGAAAGCTCCCCGTGGTGTATTCAATATGCCCAAAACAGTAACAAGAAGTCTCACAATGAAAACATTACTGGTGCCCACTCGAGCAAATTGATGAACAATGGGAGGACAGTGCTACAGTGCTTCCTACCCTATGACATCAGCTAGAAAGGTTTTATAGATGATTTAATAACAGTTAGATTTAAGTTCCCCTATTCTTTTATTTCTAAAGATTTGTTTCTCCAAAATAGTACTGTGTTCTATTAAGTGCTTAGTCTACATAAATTTATATGTGTGAGAGTGTGGATTTTCTTCTTTTATGCTTAATTTCGAATAATCGCTCAGACTTACGTCATTGGAATACATTCTCCTGGTTATAATTCTTACTATATATTGCCCACTTACAATTGCAAATTTTAAAGTGATTTTGTATCTATATTCATGAAGTTTATTGGTTGGTGCATTTCTTTTTATGTATGCCTTTGAGTTTGGTAACAAGGCAATATTCACTTTATAGTTTGAGTTGACAGATTTTTCTGAAGAAATTGCATGGAGTTGATATTATTTCTTCATTAGGCATTCAGCTGATTCTCCAGGGAAACCAGCTGGACCTAGGTATGTCTTTAGGGGACTTTTTAAATATTAATTTAACTCCCTTATCTGTTATGAAACTATTCAAAGCCTCTATTTTATTTTGGGTAAATTGTGGTGGTTGAATATGTCGGCTTCAACTAAGTTGAGAAACGTGACCATGTAGAATCATTTCTGGTGTTTCCTTATAAAATGTCTGCAAGTGGGGCCTGAGCAATAGTACAACAGAGAAGGGAAATGGCCAACCTGGGTTCAACTCCCACATCCCATGGGGCCCCCTGAGCCTGCCAGGAGTGATTCCTGAGCACAGAGCCAGGAGTCATCTCTGGCCAGGTGGGGCCGCAAAACAAACAGGATTTGTGGTCCTACCTCTGTTTCCTTCCTGATATCAATTCTCCTTCTTTTTCAAGTCAAGGATCATATCCTCTTAAAGTAGACCAAGTTTAGTGATCTTTTCTATCTTTTTTTCTTATTTTAATTGCAGGCAAATCAGTTTCTCATTCATAAATTCTCTGATTGTCAGAACAATATACATGATCATTTACCATAATGTAATGTATTTTGGAAAGCAATCAAAACATAAAGAAGACTTTCTCTTATGTAGAGGACAGCCAGCCTTGATATATTTTAAAGGAAATCCAAACTCACTAATTTGTTGCTATAAGCAACAAAAGATTAATATCTAAACTGTTTTGGTCTTTTTACTCTTTAACTCTGATAGTTGTGGTTCTTCAGGATTGATAACTCATATCTAAAGACAAAAGAAAATGTATGATCTTTGAAAGAACATAGAAAATCTATGTTCTTTCAAAGGACAAACATTTTGCTTAATTTTCTGTATATTTCTGTTTTATTGCTCCTGTTTGTTTCTACTTTCCTCTTGCTTTGACTTTATTTTGGTTCTTTGTTTTCTTATTTCTTGAGATGAAATCTTGAATGATTATCTGAGACTTTACTCTAAAGTGAGCCTTTTTACTGACAGTAGAAAAAAGGGCTGAGAGGACTCATCCATGTAGAAGGGGGCAGTTAGGATAGAGACAGGACCACTATGACAATGATAGTTGGAAATGATCACTCTGGACAAGATCTGAGTGCTGAGAGTAGGTAAGGGGATATACATGATAACTTTTCAGTACCTGTATTGCAAACCACAATGCCCAGGAAACAGAGTTGAGAGAGAGAGAGAAGTGCCTGCCATAGTGGGGCAGGGGTTAGAAATAGGAGTGATGGCAGGAGAGAAGCTAGGGACATTAGTGGTGGGAAATATACACTGGTGAAGGGACAGATATTGGAGCATACTGTGACTGAAACCCAATCATGACCAACTTTGTAACTGTATCTCACAGTGAATCAATAAAAAATAATAAAAAGAAATATGAAAATAAATAAATAAAAATGAAGTTAGTCTCTTTTTTGATATCAATTCCCCCTCAGGGCCACTATTTTGTTCCATGTATTTTGATGTACTGCATTTTTATTTTCATCCATATACTGTGTTTTCTTCCTTGAAACTTCTCTTTGACAGTATATCAAGGCATTGGAAGGGGAGTGTTGCTCTGTGTCTTGAGAATTTTTTTCCTGTGACTGATTGCTCCTTTCATTCTGCTGTCAGAGATCATACTCTGTATAATCTGAATTCTTTTAAATTGGCTTAATGTTCTCACATAACATATTGTTTACCTGGCATATGCTTCATGGATGCCACAATAAATCTGCTCTGTCGTTGGGGGGGGGAGGGGGCTGATGATATTGATCAGATTCTCCTGGTTGGTAGTTTGTTGAGTTCTTTATCCTCAATGATTTTCTGTCTAGATTTTTCTATGAGCCATGCTGAAGTTTTAAAATATAGGTGTGTTGAGGCCAGAAAAAAGAGCTCAGGGGTTTTTGGTACTTACCTTGCCCACAGCCAACCAAGGTTTGATCCCTGGTGTTGCATATGAGCACACAACCACCTCCTGGAGTGATCCCTGAGCTAAGAGTAAACCTAATGTAGCCCTAAAACCAAGTATTATGAATCTTCATGTATGTGTGTGATGTTTCTACTTTTTGAGCCTTTCTTTGTTTCACATATTTTGTAACTTACTAGACACACATTTAGGACTTCTGTTCCTTCTTTGCAGGTGATTTTTTTGCCATTATGTTATGTCCTTTTTTGCACTTGGCATTTTCTCTGTTCTTCAGTCTAGTTTGTCTGATACTGATAGAGTCACACTTTCTTCCAACTGATACTTATTTTAGTACATTCCCCCTTCCTTTTACTTTCAGTGCACTGCATTATCATAGCTAATACACTATAATATAATTACTGATCATCACATATACAGTCCTGCCTAATGACAGAGATATTATGAAATGTACTATTAAGCAATTTGTCATTGTGTGAACATCTGAGATCCGAAAGAAGCAGCGGAGATGCTGTACTTGAGAGCCCTCAAGCTGAGCCATTTGAATAGTGGCCTGTCTAGTCTACTGACACCACTGTCATTATTTGCTCTATTGTTAGATGAAATGTTACCAAGAGATGCATGATTAGCTTATGTTTATTAATCAAGCTGTTCTACATCTTTCTTTTAATTTGTAGTCAAACCATTACATTTAAGGTAATTTTAGCTACCTTAAGACCACTCAAAAGGAGAGAGAGGGAAATTCCCCGCCACAGAGGCACGGTGGGATGGGGGCTGGGGGGTGGGAGGGATACTGGGACCCGTGGTAGTGGGAAATGCGCACTGGTGGAGGGATGGGTGTTTGACCATTGTATAATTGAAACCCAAGCACAAAAATATGTAAGT
>JAOXYA010129837.1:0-10303 GCA_028565675.1 Sorex palustris
CCTTCCTTCGTCCCTTCCTTCTTTCCTTCCTTCCATGTGTGGGCATTATTTTCTTTTGGGAGAGGGCATATCTGAGCTGTCCAGTAACTGTTCTCAGCTTTGCACTCAGGACTGACCCCTGGTGCTGCTTGGGGAACCACATGTGGTGCTGGGTATTTCAACCAGGATCAACTGCATATGCAAAGTGAGCACCTTAACCTCTACACTACTGCAAATTTCTTTCACAGTACAAGAATCATATTCACTGGCCAGCTGAAGCTTCATACTGTAACTTTAACAGCAGAAAATCTCTTCCTTATTCAGAGTTGAAAATTCCAGGTGATGGATTCTCATTAACTTGACTCTTTCAGATGCTCCTCCTATAGCTAAAGAGTCTCCCTTCTTTTTTTTCTTATAATGTAGGAGTACTGCTATTTATTCAGCCATTGATTAAGCTGATTGAATTGGGCATAAATTCCACATTAATTTTTTATTCTATCTGAATGTTAAATTTTATTTTATTATTTTTCATTATTATTCCCCCCTTTTTTGATTCATGTGAGATACAGTTACAAAGCTTTCATGTTTGAGCTTCAGTCATACAATCATCAAACACCCATTCCTTCACCAGTGCACATTTTTCAACACCAAAATCCCCAGTAATTTCCCCCTTTTATTCCCGCTTAACCCTTCCCCTACCTGTGTAGCAAACAATTTCACCCATACTCTCTCTCTACTTCAGTTGTATCACTGTATCACAGTCAACCCACTGATCATCGATTTGCTCAAGCAGGCACCAGTAATGTCTTCATTGTGAGACTTGTTACTATTTTTGGTATATCGAATACATCACAGGTAGCTGGCCAGGCTCTGCCATGAGGGTGGGATACTCTCGGTAGCTTGTGGGCTCTCCAAGAGGGACTGAGGGACGTAGGAGTCGAACCTGGGTCAGCCATGTACAAGGCAAACGCCCTACCCGCTGTACTATATTGCATGATTACATTCAATATTTCAACACCAGTCTCACCACCACTCAAACCTCCCAAAAAGCCAATGCTAAACAATTTGTTTTGTATTGCTTGTTATGGATAGAATATATTGTCCAGGAAATTCTGTGTCATTCTCTTCTCGGAGCTTCAATTTATTGTCTTTGGGTCTTGGCCATAGATGAGATTTCATGGTACCAGAGGCATTTTGTGGGTATGACTGCCAAGCTACTGGAAAACTGGGGACCTGGGGGGAGGAGGTCCAGTCCCAATCCGAGCGGGACTGGACATCTCTGTCATGGGTTCCTGCATATCTGAGTTTTCCTGCCAGTCCACTTTCTGGTGAGGTTCATCTCATCTTGGGTGAGGCTCATCCCCTCTTGGGTGAGGCTCGTCCAAGTGTGTGGAAAGTAGCCTCAGGTATGGCAGCAGCTGGGTTCTGGAGTTTTTCAGCTGCTGGAGTTCTGTTTGGATCGGGGAGGGAGAAGAGTCTCCCTTCTAACGTAATATCAGTTTAAGCTCTTTACTTGTTCTTGGCATGCTGTCATCATACAGTTAATTCCTGGCAAAACAAAGTGGAGTAAATGTTCTTCTCCAGCTTCATGTAGTAATCTAGGATTCATAAGATCTACCCAAGGGGCATGAACTGGAGACCTTCAGGAGGTAAAAAAAAAAAAGGCCTTCTTCCTAAACATGAGTTTTCACCTCATCACCTTGTACAATCTGGAAAAGAATTCTATCTCAAAATAAAAGAAAAATAATGAGTGATGCAACATAGATAATACAACCAAAATATGGCCTTGTCTCTCATTCCTCTCCATGATATTGTAAATAAGGTGAAGATGTCTTATAGTGAGAGAAAATTAATCAGTGGTCACCTTAGTTTCAAGATGAAGGAAGTTGGAAGGAAACTCTTTCTCTCTCTACTCTCTCTCTCTCTCTCTCTCTCTCTCTCTCTCACACACACACACACACACACACACAAACAAGGGAAAAGGGCTACAAATATTCAGCTATAAGATGACCCAGCTCTCAGCTCTGGTCAAACGGATATGTGGTGGTTGAAAGCACAGTGCTGTATAATTGAAATTTTCTGATGAATAGCACTAAAATTTCTTATGTGGTTGTTTTTTTGCTCTGCCCACTGCCACCTTCCGGGATTTCCCTGTTCAAGAAGGAAGCAGTTGTTCCCTTGCCAACAGGTTCTTCCTCTCCACCTCCCGTCAAACTAGGGCATCATCAGTTAGAGAAAGAAACAGTGTGATTTGTATTTCTGTGGGATGATTCCGGAAGTGCTGGTAAAAGCTACAACCGGAATTGACTGGGGAATGTCAGTTCATTAAGGGTCAGTGACTTGCAAGAGAAAAATCAGTGGAGAGTCACCTAGGGAAATCATTTCACTTAGATTTTCTTCAAGGTTTGAGGGTGACTTTTTTTTTCCTTTGCTTTTTACACTTAAGAAAATGACTTTTAAAACTCAGACTTCCCTATTATACATCATATCTTCCTTACCCAGACCAAGAGGCAGAAAAGAGGAATAGAGTGAGGGTAGGGGATCAGGGCATTAAAAAAAAACGAGATCAAGAAAAAATAAAATCTGCCTTTTAAAGGGACTTTAATTCACTTAATCACTTAAGTGAATTAAATCACTTAATTACAATGTGGAATTTCTACAATTAGGAGAATAAATGGAACTGGTCAACTTTGAGAGCTACCTGAAGAATTCATTGAGGTAGCACCAAGGGTAAGATGGTGTGCGCAGGTTTACACACTCTGTTCTGGCTACTAGTGTTCGTGTGTTGTAGTCCTGATCTTGATTTTCAAATTCAAGCCTATTTATTACACTCCGACTTTCCCACCTTAACCTACTTCCAGCAGCCTTTGAAATCACTGTCTTCCAAACAAAATTCTTTCTCACTGAACCAGTTCTTGAGTTAAACTAGATCCATGTGATCATGATTTAGTTCTCGGAAGTAGAGGCCTCGAGAAGCACCTCCGACTTCCCTTTTCACCGTCACCTCCTTACCAATCCCTCGAATTTTTAGATGCTCCTTAAATCCCTCCCTCCTGTCTTCAGTGTCCCATTGTAGCTTCCGTTTTGCCTTGCTCAGTCTCCCATTCCATCTTTTTCCCCTCCTTTGTAGCTGTTTTCACACTGCCACGAAAAGCGATCTTTCTAAAACATGAACTTAGTTTTTCTTTACTCTTGCTTGAGAATGTTTCCCCATTTCTTAAGATTTGTGGTGCTTTTTAAAAAAAAATCTGAGGTATTAATAAGCTTCATTAATTCACTCCTCTAAACCAGCCTTGATCTTCCCTTCATCCTGTCCCCAGTACACACCCTTCTTAATGCTGTCAATTCTGACAATTTTATATTCTTTAATATATGGTTTTTTTTTTAACTTTTGAGTAGACTGTTTCTTTTCTCTAAATGCCATTCTAAATGTTAAAAAAAAGGTCACTCCTTTTCTCAGTCATTACCCGTTATCCATTTCAGGCAAATGATTGCTTGATTTTTTATTGCACATGAATTTTACTGTGAGGTAGTTTATACCTTCTGATTATCAAAATAATGAAATCACAAGTCACAACCATCCTGTTATTTGTCGATTGCCTCGAGCAGGTCCCAGTAACGTCTCCTTCGTCCTAGCCCTGAGGTTTTTTTTTTTTAAAGTGCCATATTCAAGGCTCTTTCAGAGTTAGAAGAACGAGACCCTTCATTGACCCTTCAATGAAATAGTGTAGGTATTTAATCTATATACCTGCATAGGAAAACTTGTCTTCCCTTCCCATAAGTAATTTCTGTTAGTTGATTTAGTTTGCCCAATATCGGTTATTCTCCCTTTCCATGTCCAGTTGTATATCTTAGGAAACCAACCTGTCATTCACATTTCTCTTCCTACCTGTCCTTCTACGTAATCGTTCCCCAGGTCTTGATGTTATCTGTCGGAATGGATCACCTTGCGCTCTCTTCAGCCACCCTCCTACAGGCTGTCTAGGTCTCCTGATTGCCACCTGTTCCCTTCATACTCACTGCAGTCAGCAACCCATTCCTTCTCCAGAGAACAGTGGCAGGGATCCTTTTCAAGTTGCAGATCGGAACCTTCCATCTATTGAAAGCATTTGATTGGCATCTTCTTGGTTGGTGGTAGATACCAAAATATCTTAAACCTGCTGTGGCAGCCCGGTGGAATCTAGCCCTTACTTCATTCTTCCTTTGTTTGCTATGCCCCTCTTTAACTATATGTTCTTTCCTTTTTTAGATCATTTCGCTAAATATTTCTTATCCTGGGGCTAGAGTGACAGCACAGTGGGTGGGGCATTTGCCTTGCACACGGCTGACCAGGGTTCAGTTCCCAGCATCCCATAGGGTCCCCTGAGCTACCACCAGGAGTAATTCCTGAGTGCAGAGCCAGGAGTAACCCCTGTGCATCGCCGGGTGTGACCCAAAAAGCCAATAAATAAATAAATAAATATTTCTTATCCTTAAAGGTACTGAGAAATCCTTATTTCCATAAGCTTGTTTTTCTCCATAGACAGTGAGTTTTAAGAAACAGTAGGCATTTGTGTAGGCAATTTGCATTATCCAAACTTCATTTTTCTGTTGAATGTAAGGGCTTAGCGCACTAAGAATTACTTTTGAGGTATTAATACTGCTATGTATAAACTTGGTGGTGGAAATCCCAAAGCACATATCAACATTAAGCTGAAAGTATAGTTTGTACACCTAACAGACCTCTATGGCATATTTTACTTTATTCTGTTTTCTTGAAATCATGTAAATGGGGGGAAAAAATTAATCAGTCACCAAATCCATAAATGTGGGGTGTTAAAACTGAAGCAAGCATTTTTAAATGATTGACTGGAATCCAGAATAGCCTATATCAGGTTGTCTTCGGTGATAAACATTATTCCAGCCGCTTTTGTATCTCATCAAGAGACCTCTCAAAATATTTGGCAGTAAAACGAGGAGAAAGGGTAAAGTCTTACGAGAGAAACAAGACTGAGTTTTTTTTTTTTCTTATGGCATGTCTAAGGACAGTTGCTAGAATGATGACTTAAGTAAGGGCTTATGTGGCTTATGTTTCCCAGATTATGTGAGGGGATCGAAGGGAGTTGGCCTTAAAAAGGAGGACTGGACGCATTATTCATTTTGAAATGGGAAAGAGATTGGAAAGTTCAAGATACCAGTAAATGTTGAATTGATTTGCTGCTGCTGAACTTTAAAGGCATAAAGGAAGGAATATAAAAAGTGGGAAGACTTGGTACTGAGAAAATTGCTATTTTCTAGTGACTGCAGGCCTAGGATATTTAAGGGGCAGGAGTAGGTCTGGAAGTGTGAGTGAAATGAAGAGTCAGTGTCACCTCTGTAGAAACTCCAAAGCAGTAACTGAAGGGTGAGTGTATAGTTTTTGAGTAACCATAGTGGGTGCCAGATTGCCATTGGATTAGCCGATGTAAATGACGGAAGTTGGACTGACCTCAGTTTGGGAATTGGTTAAGTGGGTGCAAGGTAAAAAGCCCAGGCGTGACGCAAATAAGGATTCTTCTGAAAGTGTGGTCAAAAGACCTTGGGGATGGTAGAGTCACCTTTTATGGGAAAGTCTTCCTTTACAATCAGGGAGTACAAAGTATGCCGGCAGCCTGATTTTTGTAGAACTTGCAGTTTTGTTCAGATTTTTTTCAGGGCTATTTTTTTAAAAAAAATGTTTTTGGCTGTTTTGTTCAGAGAATCATTTCAAGTTCAGCAAGCTTTGAGTTCCATTTCTTTGGTTTTTAAAAAGTTCCGTCTTAGTAATCATTGTGGCCAAGACAAAACTCCTTATGCCTTTCTTGTTTGTCCTTCAAATAAAACATTTTCTTGGGTTGGAGACATAGTGGAGGCACTATCACATAGACTGAGGCACGTGGCTTATGTGATGAACCCCTGTTTGATTCCTGCACTGCATAGGGCCTCCTGGGCACTGCCAGGAGTGAGCCCTGTGCACTGCTAGGCATGTAGTGCCAGCTCGTGCCACCCATACTTTCCCTTTAAGAGTTGAAAGTGCTTGTGTCAAGCTCTGATCTGGATTCTTTTGCTTTCTTTTGGGGCACAATTCAGCAATGGTCAGGGCTTTGCCCTGGTTCTGTACTCAGAGATCGCTCTTGGTGGCCTCCAGTGCCCTATGAGGTGCTGGAGATCAGCCAGGCGGGCCACTTGCAAGGATAAGTGCCTTATCCATGGCACTATCACTCCAGCCCCTCTGTTCCAGACGCTAAACAAATGTATTCTTTCATTCCATTCTTACTGATACCATCTGAGTGCTGTTATCCACGCTCGTCTTATAAATGAGGGAACAGAGGCAGATAGTTAAAGTAACTTGCTCAGGATTCCAGAAAGAACGAAGTAGGTAGTGTACTGTGATGGTGAGTAAGGATTGTGGTACGGATTAAATGGATCAGTGTAGGTTAGATCTTCACAGCCATGCTTGGCGATTTCTGCCCAAGAGTCAGCTCCTGTTGTCATGATGATGGTGGCAACTGTTATCATTGGCATCTAGCATGAACTTGCTGAGGCATCTTCTCTCTGTCATTCTTGACTGCTGAAACTCATGCTTCCACTGTCAAAACAGTACCTTCTCTCCCTTCAAGGCAATTGAGATTTCATGAAGTAGATGTTTTCAATGTTCGTGTCTTTGTTCTAGGGAGAAACGCTTCCCCCTGTGACTTCCACCTTTTAATTCAAGTCCAGCTCTTGGGATAAGGCAGAACAGGGCTAGGGCAGGCCTCTCTGGGTGATAAGCCTTTTCTGGTCAGAAACACTGGTTCCTCTGTGGACAAACACGGTTTGCTCTCTTGGGTTTTGATTTTCAGAAATCCGGAGCTGATTTTCCAGTGCTCTCCCTCTGTGAAATAGGATTGGTATGACTTGGCAGCCAGAATGTTCATGATCCTGATTCCTTCAGTGCTGTTTGCCTTCCCCAGAAGGGAAGCAAAAGCGGATCTAATAACTAAAGCGTCATGGGAGGTGCACCTAGTAATCAATACTAACATCTATTGTGTATACATCGGTATTAGTGCCACACCGTTTGCAGAGATTCTCACGTATGGGCTTAGTCAATCCTCCTGACAGTCACTTCAGATAAGTGCAGTGCTCCTTCCCATTTAACAGACGAGAAAACCAAGTATACAAGGCCCTATAACTTTTTAATTTTTTCCATTTGAATTTGGGTCATTAAAAATTTTTTAAACCAAGACTCTATGATTTCTAATGCTATTAATGATTTCTCATGCACACAATTCCAGCATTGCATCTATCACCATTGTACCCGTTTCTCTCCCCCAGTGACTTCCCTCGCTAGCCCCCCTACTGAATTGTGTGGATGATTTTTGACTATTTCTTATAAACAGATGCCTTCTTCCCCATTTGAAAGGATGCCTTTGCTCTTTCTTTCTCCCCATCTTGCAAAGTGCTGCCACTTCTATTTTTGAGTGGAATGATATATTTATTTTCAATGATGACTTTAGATATGACTACCACTGTGGAACCTATCAGAAGATTCCTTTTTAGAACAATACATAAAAACATAAAGTGATACAGAAGGTATTTGCTTACTGTTTGAAATAAGAACCCCTCAAATAAATTTCAGGTTGTTTTCTATGTAACTGCTCTGCTCTGTCTGTTATACTTGGTCTCCCCTGCTTAGATTGTCACTTGGAAAGAAACAGAAATGGAAGTCATTTTGGACTTCATTCTCCCCCAGCTAATGTATGACTTTTAAAGGAACGGTAACAGCAGTTTTAAAATATAATCCCCAATGCTTTACTACCTACAGAAATGACAAGATCACCATCTTTTTGCCCAAGAAACTTGTCCTCAGAGGACAGAGGTTTAAAATTAGAACAGTTGAGTAATCTGCACTGCACTGCACTGTCCTCCCATTGTTCATCGATTTGCTCGAGCGGGCACCAGTACCATCTCACAACACATTATGAGACTTGTTGTTACTGTTTTTGGTATATTGAATACGTCATGAGTAGCTTGCCAGGCTTTGTCATGCGGGTGAGATACTCTCGGCAGCTTGCCGGGCTCTCCGAGAGGGACAGAGGAATCGAACTCGGGTCCGCCATGTCGGCCACGTGCAAGGCAAATGCCTTACCCTCTGTGTTATCACTCCAACTCAGTTGAGCAATCTGTGAAAAAAAATTTTTCTTTTCTTTTCACTGTCACTGTCCTCCCGTTGTTCATCGATTTACTCGAGCGGGCCCAGTAACATCTCCATTGGAGACTTTTGTTGTTACTGTGTTTGGCATATTGAATACCTCACGGGTAGCTTTCTTTTCTTTTAAGTATATGAAAAGTTCACTGGTAAGTTAGAGGGCCTAAGAAGAAACATTTCCTTTGAAAAATCTTTGGAATTTGTGCTTAGCATGGTTTCATATTGTCCTGATCCTTCCTCAGATATTTTGAAACAATAGGAAGTTCCAAAAGGCTAGTACCACTTTAAAAATTCAGTACTCAGAAATCACTTCAAAAGTAACTTTCAATCCAGTATATGCATTGTGAAAATAATAGATGACATGGAACGCTTGCATTTTGTGCAGCTAAGGCCGAACACACCTATACATTTACACAGGAGTGCACATGTGCGTGTGCACACACACGCACACATACACACACACAACACACACACACACACACACAACTTACATCTTCTGGCCTGCTTTATCCTTGCTCTCTGTTCTTGCAGCCATGTTGAGCTTCTCCCATTTTACACCCCGTCTCCTTTTCTCTGTTGTTTTCTTCCATAGGTAGGTTTGTAATTGGTGCATGTACTTGTACTCACAGACACCTCAGCAAATAGTTGGCAAGAGTGTGTTAGCCTTTGATTTTGCATCAGCTTTCCAAATTCCAGGTGCTTCCCTAAAAGAATATTTGGTATTTGTATCTAGGATTTCTTTATACCTGATTTCTATTTGTTTTTGAACCTCGGTGGTAATTGCTTAGGGAAATGTGAAAACCATGCATTAACTAATTCTAAGGCAGTTTGACTAAAACCTGTTAAAGGAACAACAAACCTGTTTCTTTCATTTACCTGCAAGAGCTCAGTTCTGCATCAGTGCCAGGGACAATTCTGGTTCCTTTCCAATTGCCTAAAATGGTCTTCCAAACCAAACTAACCTATAAGGCTTGGCCCAAGCAGGCATATTATGAAAGACAATTAAGAAAGATCTTTTGTGTCCTCACAAAGTAAAATGGCTGGTTGAGGTGACCATTCTTGCAATTCACAGTCTCTGTCCCTTGCTTTAAGGACAAAGAACAGTTTTACTGTTGCAATGCCAGGGGGATTACTGGAACTATGCAGAAACAAGTAGCTTATTGAGTGCTGGTGTCTTCTGGAAAGAAAAACAAGCGGTGTGATGGGGGTGATGGCAGTGAGGAAATGATAGATGGATTGGGTGTTTCTTTTGGCGTTCGAGCCTTTCCTTGGACTATCATCATGAATGCCTTATTGAGAGGAGTGACATTAATGGTGGTTTTCCTCGTAAATTTTTATTTACTTTTTATTGCACTTCATTTTGGGATTTGGATTTATATTGCAATGTGTTTTCATGAATCTCTTTGACAGAGTTTCTTTGCCTTAATTTTCTCTTCGCAGTCTTTTTTCTTTTTTCTGTAAGTGTAAGTGATGATGATGATCAAGTTACTTGGAGTCAATAAAATCCTTCGATCTCTTTAATTTAAAGTTTGGGCCAGAGAGATAGAACAAGAGTTATACTGCCAGCCCCACTCTGATCTCTGGCACTACATGTGGTCCCCTGAGCATCACCAAAAGTGGCCCCAAAACATCAAACAAGGAACAATTTATACTAAATTTCTAATTCAGTAACGTCTCCATTGGAGACTTTGTTGTTACTGTGTCTGGCTATCCCTGTCTTTGTAGTCTTGGCCAGGCCCTGTTATAACCACCCTTCTTGTTACCAGACGTCGTGTTTTCTATTCTTGTTTTTATTTTTGCTTCATTTTTTTACATTTTGACTAAACGTTCCTAAAATGCATACCTGAAATGTAACTAAATGGATCCCTCCCCTTAATATTAAGGTTGACTCAAATAGTAGATTATGGTGTGGCATTTGTACACATTATCACTCTCTGAAGCTGCAAATAGTGATCAAATCATGCAGTTGGCTGCAACTTGGATGGAACTAGAGGATATCATGTAAAGTAAGTCAGAAGAAGACAAAAAAATAACGGATGGTCTCACTTATCTGTAGAATAATATCTATAATAAATCACTGTCACTGTCCTCCTGTTGTTCATCGATTTGCTCCAGCGGGCCCAGTAACATTGTGAGACT
>JAOXYA010129846.1:0-10302 GCA_028565675.1 Sorex palustris
GGCGCGGAGGCGGGGCGCGGGGAGGAGCCGCACCCGGGGGGCCTGCCGGGGAGGGGACGCCCCGCAACCCGCCCGCGCCCGACACTCGCTTCCGCCCTGCGCCCCGCGCCCGGTCCGGCGCCGCGCCAGGGGCCGTCTCCCGGGCTTGGAAGCAGCCAGCGCTGAAGGACACACACACGCGCGCACACACTTGCGCGGGCACACACACACACGCACACACAAACACACACACACACACTTGCAAGCACGCACGCGCGCACACGCAGACACACACAGGCACGCATCCCCACTGGCACACAGGCGCACACGCACGCACACACATGCAGGCACACACGCTCACGCATGCACACACGGGCACACTGGCAGGCAGAAGAAATGGTGCGTCAAGATGTAGAAACCAGTGGGGATGCCAGGGGGCTGCCTCTTGTTCCCCCCACCCCTCCGACTCCCCCACACAGAGAGACTGGGGATCCCTCTCCCCCATGTTTCAAACCCCCCCACCCCCAGACAGACAAAGCCACGCAGAGAGTGACAAAAGGACCCCAGCCCTAGAGGTTTCAGGGGGATGGAGAGACCCACAGACACACAGGTGGGGAGCCCTGCACCCCATGTCTGCCCAAGGTGCTGCTTCTGGGAGAGCCCACGGGGGGGGGGGGGGGGAGGCAATGCCCAGCGGGGTGTGGGAAGGGGGGGCTTCACTTGTCCGGTGCTGAATTCTCTGCAGGTAACTCCCCCCCTCCCCACAGGTCTAGGAGGATGCCTGAGAATGCGGCCTGGGGCGGGCTGGGGGACACTGTGGGCACTTGGGGTCCTTAGAGGGGACTGTGGGAGCCTCAGGACTCCTTGGTGGCCTGGCTGGACCAGCCGTGGAATGTGGGTTCGCTCCTGAAATATGGGAGTTTGTCTGAACAGCTCTATGACACCGGGCAGCCCTGCCTCCAAGGCCATAAGCAGGGGTGTGTCTGCAGGAGGACAGACGCGGGTCCACCTGTTCACCGTCGCCCCTGCCAAAGGGGCGCCACCTGCCGCTACTGGCCACCGGCCCAGGGTGGCACTGCTGTGCCGTCTCCATCTCCGCGGGGCTGCTGGAAAGTTCCAGAAGGATATTCAGGGAAAGGACGGGCAAGGCCCCCCTCAAGGACAGCTTCTAGACCCCTGAGCCTCTCTGCAGGTGGAGACCCGATTTGGGGAGACTTGGGGTTCACGATGGTCCATGCTCCGGTTCTATCCTGGGAATCGACTCTGGAGTCAGAGAGGCAGTTTGTTCCTCTGACCAGCCTAACCCTCCACCCTGCTCCCCTGTAGCCTAATAACCCTCTGCCCCTCCCCTGAAACCTAACCCTCCACCCCTCCACTGCAGCCTAATAACCCCTCCACCCTGCACCCCAGTAGCCTAATAACCCCTCCACCCTGCACCTCTGTAACCTAACAGCCCCTCCACCCTGCACCCCTGTAGCCTAATAACCCCTCCACCCCGCACCCCTCTAGACTAATAACCCCCACCCCACACTCCTCTAGACTAAGAGCCCCTCCTCCTTGCTCTTCTACAACCTAAAAGCCCCTGTACCCTACTCCCCTGTAACCTGACCCTCCATCCTTCTCCCCTGCCAACTCCATCCCACTCCTGGAAAGCACAGGGCTCCCCACCCCCCATTCCTGGCCACTCTCCAGTCTCCACATCTGACTCTGCCAGACTCATGCGCCCTCTGGGATTGAGTTAGTGGTCTCCTGGAGAAACGCATGTCCACTCTACAGCCCTGGGACCGGCAGGAGTAAGGGGAGAGCGCCACCTCAGGGAAATGTACGTCCACTCTCTGCAGTCCCAGCCCGGCAGAGGGGAAGCGGCTCTAGAAGGCTGCACCCTCCCCACCATTTCTGCCATTCTGTGAGGGCTGGTCGATGCCAAATTCCTCCTCTCTGGGTCTCCCTTCCTGGGAGGCTTCAGCCCTGCTCAGCCCAGGGACACTCGCAGTTTTGGGGTGTCAGCATTTCAGAAACAACCCCAAGGGAACCGGAGTGTGTGTTTTCTATGGCCTTTGGCAGCCATGGCCCCAGGACATAACTTAGGCTCTGTTCTAGTTGTGGGAGGGGATTTTGGGGGATTCAGTTGCCAATCTCCAACTCCTCAGGCAGCAGAGGAAGAAGAAGGATTCTCCTGGTCCTCTGCTCCCAAGAACATCACCAGGTATATGTGCACGTGCTGAGATCACCCCAGTTCACAGATAGAAAAACCGAGGCATGGCTTGGCAAAGACACCTATTCTGACATGCGCAGAGCAGGAAGGACTTGCTGCCAACTACGGTGGCACCCCAGCCCTGCCACTTGTCCTGAGCTATGGGGCAGGAAGAGGAGAAAGGGGCAGCCGAATTTTGAAAGAGGAGGGGTTCCAAATAAGCCCTGTTCAAATTTATTTGAAGTAATAACACCCCCCAATCGCCAAAGCAATCCTAGGGGAAAAGAAGATGGGATTTCTCTTTCCCTGACTTCAAACCATAGTATAAAGCTATCATCATCAAAACAGGATGGCACTGGAATAAAAAGAGATATTCAGAATAATGGAATGGAATTTAGAGTCCAGAGACGGATGCTTAGGTAGATGGACAGTTAGTCTCCAATAAAGAAGCAAGGAAAGCGTCTTCAATGAATGGTGTTGGAGACCAGGTGGTAGTACAGCACCTAGGGTGTTGGCTGACCCAGATTTTGATCCCTGGCATCCCATATGGTCCCCAGAGCATTGCCAGGAGTGATCCCTGAGTGCAGAGCCAGAAATAAAACCTATGAGCATTGCCAGGTGGGACCCCAAAAAGCCCAAATTAAATATAATAAAGTAAAATAATGGTGTTGGGCAAACTTATTGGTCACATCTAAAAAAAAAATCAGACACTTTGTAACACCCAGGACAAAAGCCAAGTAAAAATGGACCAAAGTCCTGGAAAAACTGCTCCGAGCTGGCCATGTGGAGAGGCAGAGGAGCAGTGTCATGTCAGGGACTGTGGCGGCAAGTCTGTGGCTTCAGGGGACACTGGCCCAGCGGCGACCAACTTCCACCCACAGGGATTTCAAAGTGAACGATTCAGGCAGTTGCTCTGGATTCGGGATCCCACAGTGACAACTGAATGGCAGTTGCCAGTAACCTGTCCCCTTGTCTGTGTCCAGATGCTGGTTCCTCCTGTGTCCATCCTACTAACTGTCCAGCTTCTCCACAGAGAGGCAGAGGACTTCCTGCCCGGGAGGCCCAAATCCCAGGGCTGACTCCCATTGGCCACCTGGGGTCACGTGCCTACTCCATGGGCCTGAGGCTTGTCCATCCTAAGTCCCTGGGACTAGGAGCAGGTGCAGGTGGTTCCCTAGGAGAGAGTCGGGGTGCCATCAGGACAGTGGGGCAGTGGGACTGGATAGCTGGGGGCTGTCTGCTTGCTGGGCTGGGTCAAGGTTAGACATACGTGTGTCAAAGGGGCTCTCCCTTCTTCCCTCACCCCCGGAAACACGATCTGACTCTTCAAATCCAGACCAAACTGCTCCTAAGTCGCAAATCCGCTGACCCCAGATTCCTCGATTGACCCTGCATGATCCCGGCAGACAAGTGGGCACCGGAACTTCAATCCTGCGGCCCCCGGGGACTCTCTGCCTTTGGTCAGGAGACGGAGCCAAGTCGCTGGATCACGCAAGCTTCCAGTCATGAATGATAAGTGGACCCCCCACCCCCACCCCCAGCCTATGTGACCAGCCCAGGGTGGGTCTGCGGGCAGCTGAGTGCCACCTTCCCAGTACACTCTGTTCCCCACCCTGCCCTGTCCGCCTCTGGGCTCCACACTGAGTGATGCAAGTGCGAGAACCAGCACAACAGCGGGCTTCGTTTCCGGCACCATCTGCAGGGACAGCTGTGCCCCCTCAGGCCTCCGGGGTGCAGACACCGGGCCCGCTGTCCACGATTCCCCCGCCTGAACTTTGACTTGACCCTGACCCACTTCCCAAGTTGAGGCCTGGCGCTATTCATGGGCTCGGAATGTTCCTAGTCTGGCGCACGGCGGGGCCGATGTCCTTAAAGCAGGGATGGCCACGGTGAGCTCAGACTGAACTGGAAGCTGTGCCCGGCCCCGCTGAGGGCGCACACCCAGGCAGGCTCGCACCCTGCTCGCTGGGGTCCGAAGGGCTCGGGGTCTCCTGCAGGGCTGTGTGCGAGCGTGGGGGGCTGAGAACGTGGCCAGTGTTAGGTCTGTTACTCCCCAATCTGAGCACATTTCCTGAGAAGAAGCAGGGTACTCAGAACACGGCAGGGAGGGATGCTCCTGGCGTGGAGACAAAGAGGAACCAACAGAGGCCGAGACAAAGATGGTCCCTGAATGGCACAGCCTGTCACTGTCACATCAGAGGCGAGGGACTAGGGGAAGTGGCCCCCAGCCACTCTGTTGGAGGGAGATTGATGTGGTGTTGGCCTGGAGAGAGAGTCTGGGCGCTGGGAGCTTGCAGACAACAGACCTGCCAATCTCGGCCACCACCGATGGTCCCCAGAGCACTGCAGCGGGTCACTCCCAAGCATAGAGGCAGGAATAGTCCCCAAAGACCATCGGGTGAAGCTCAAATACCCGATCCCCCCCACCAAATGAATAAAGACTCATCACAGACCAACTCAAGTGGCAAAGCTACCCCGATTCATCTCCATCCAAGTGGCTGGATGAGTCCCAGTTTAAGGAAGGAAACTGGGTTTTGAAAAAAACCTGCTTTTTGCTTCCCAGCAGCTCTTGAGCATGTGTCACGTCAGGAATCAGGAACGATGCTCACGGTCGCCCATTAACGGGTTTGTGCTCGGTTTCATTCCTAGAGAACCACTGCCAGTTATTAAAAGTGCCCAGCCAGAGTGGGGTGCGATGAGCCTCCCCACGGTACCGCCCCAGCCCTGGGCTGCAGGACCAGCATGGACAGGACAGTAGCCACAAGCCCAGGGCAGCGCGGGAGAGGGAGGCGGAATGCCCCACAGGCTGGACCCCTCTGCTGTGTGACCTCAGGCAAATCGGTTAACATCTCTGAGCCTCGGATGCCACAGCCACGAAATGAGGTGTCGGGTCAGGCCTTCTCTGGAGTCCTCAGGAAGGTGTTCAGTATGAATGAATGTTGTGCGTCCAACGGGCAGCGTGTGAAAGCTCTGCTTTCCGTCCTTGTCCATCTGCTTCTGCCCAGCCGTGCAGTCTCTCTGTCCACCCCATTGTCCAGGAAGTGGTCAGTGCACAGGGCTGAGGCTCTCGTGGCTCGGGGAACCACGCTCAGCGGTGCTCCGCCCAGTGACATGGGTCTGAGGGTCCCTTTCTTGGTCAGGCAGTTCAGGGGCTCACCAGGGCCACACCCTGGAGTGCTCGAGGCCACAGTGCCCAGGTTGGGACCCAGGGTCTCAGCACCCGGACACCTGTGCCACCTCTCAGCACCAGCTGCGGGCTTCAGGCGGGTGCCTTCGGGGTGGGTCCCCTGGCTGCCTCCTTGCAGACCTTCTCTTTCTTTGCAACAGTCTTCTTGGGGTTCCATGTTGACTGAGTACTCAGCTCTGCAGCTGCGCGGAGAGGCGAAGACCCGGGTCCTTTCACGCGCTAAGTGACAGGCCTGGTTCGGATGGGGTGTAGGGGAGCCTATTGACATGCAAGGCGAGTCGGTGTTTATGCAGAGAGGCGGCCAGCGCTGTGCACAGCCCCGACCTCGGACGCGGCTTCCCTTCCTCACTGTTCAGAGCCTGTTTCCAATCCCACTTAGGGGCCCGGAGAACATCCTCTAAGGTTGCGGTTCATGTCAGAAATACTTCACACTTGTTTCTAGAAAGGGGAAACTGAGGGCTGGAGAGCTTGGACGGGGGTACAAGACTGAGCATAGGCCGTGCACACAGGCAACCCCGGTCCCCTGAGCACCCTTGGGAGCACTGGGAGGACCCACTGAGCCAGGAGCAGTCCCCAAGCCAGTAAATAAAAGAAACAGTGGGACGGCGAGGTGGGGCACGTGGACACTCCTCTGGCAGCTTGATGCTGGGGCTGGCCCGGGCAGAGAGCCGGGCTCCGGACGTCAGGGGACATCCTGGGGTTGCTCCACGATGCTCCAGAGATTAAACCGGAGAAGTTGCAACCCTCGGACAGACACAGCCCCCCCCCCCGCTTCGATAGCAGAAGTGCCCCAAGGAGCGTCAGGCTGCCGCCCCAACCTCAGCTGCACGAACCATCCACAAAGATGCTGCCAGTGGGGTCATACGACTTGAACAGGACAGATTTTCCCAGCTTCCCTTGCGGTGAGTCTGGTCATGTGACTAGACACTGGCCAATGAGGCGTGAGGGTTGGGGCGTCCCAGAAGCCTTTCTATTTTTTTTCTTTTGGGGTCACACCCCGGGATGCACAGGGGTTACTCCTGGCTTATGCACTCAGGAATTACTCCCTGCAGTGCTTAGCGGACCATCTGGGATGCTGGGAATTGACCCGGGTCAGCCATGTGCAAGGCAAACACTCTACCCACTGTGCTATCGCCTCAGCCCCACCAGAAGCCTTTCTAAAGGGAGCAAGCCCTTTCCCCTTCGCTCCAGGATACAGATGCAATGGCTGGCACTCAAGGAGCCCTTCTTGCACCCTGAGGTGCCTGGCAAAGGCATGCAGGCCTGTGCCTCTGTCACAGACACCATGACGCGCCTAGGGGGTCCATATCCACCCTGCTATTACATGACAAAAATTCGGTCCCCTTAGCAGTTTTCGATTTTTCTCTTAGAGGCACTGCTCCTAGCAAATCCTGAAAATAAGGGAGCCCAAGAGAAGTGAGAGGTGTGAAGGAAGGAAGCAGGGGAGGTGCGAGGAGACGCTATGAGCCGCAGAGGGTGCCGAAGGCAGAAGTGCGGGGGCGCCAGGCCGGGCAGCAGTTGGGCACCGGGGCGGCTGTCCAGCGTGGGCACTTCCACGAAGCATCCCATACAGTCTCCACCAGTAATTCACACTCTCCATCTCGGTTTCCCTTCCTGCGAAACCGGACTAACCACAGCCTTGGGGCGTGCTAAGTCCATGTGCGTGAACCCAGGGCAGCTGTCTGCAAGGGGTCATGGCCACACTTGCCCCAGTGGCCCTGGCTGGAACATCACAGCTGCTCACCCCACGCCTGCTGCAGCCTCCCTGCTGAGGGTCGAGGTGGACACAGCTTGGGATCAAGGCCCAGGCCCCCCGAGCACTGACACAGAGGGGCTGGAGGGGAGGCCAATAGACAGAGATCTCTGTCTCAGAGATCTCTCTCTGCCTGCCAGAGAAAGGAAACATATGTCCACAATAAGCTCCCCAGTTCTGAGCAGTCCCGGTCGGGACCAAAACAGTGCCGGACAGACCCACCGGCGGGATCTGAATCAAAGCTGGGAGCTCAGACCTGGCCCGAGGAGATGGACCAGAGGCGGTTGGCATCGGCCTCTGGATGCAAGGCCCTGAGCCCTGGGGACTGAGACGCATTCCTTCTTGGAGATGTGGGAGGGCAAGACACAGATACAATTTTAGGGGGTTTTGATCTTTAGTTTTGTAGGTTTGGGGGCCTCACCTGGCAGTGCTCGAAACTTACTTCTGCCTCTGTGCTTAGGGAAAAACTCCTGGAGGGGGCTGCAGGGGGGAATATTAGGTGCCGGGGATTGAACCCAGGTTATGAGTGTGTGCATGGCAAGTGTTCTGCGTGCTGTACTAACACGCTGTCCCCAGAACAGGCAGGGGGACAGATACGCCCACTCCTTAGTGCTCAGAGGTGGTTCAAAGAAGCAGCTGCTACGTGAGCTGACCCCTGCACCTGCGTCAACAAAGATGCTTCCATAGAAGGGGCCAGAGAGATGGTACAGTGGGTAGGGAGGGCACTTGCCTTGCATGCGGCTGACCTGGGTAGAAGCCCCAGCACCCTGTATGGTCCCCTGCATCCTGCCAGGAGTGATCCCTGAGTGCAGAGGCAGGAGTCAGCCCTGAGCAACACTCAGTGTGACACCACCCTCAATACACACACACACACACACACACACACACACACACACAAAAGAAGAAGCTTTTGTGAAGCCCTGAGTGAGTTTGGGTGACTCCTCCATGCGGACACCCACATGCTAAGAACAAGGAAACATGCCGGGAGCCCCACGCCCGGGGTCCGGCTCTGGGTCAGCACCCAGTACGTTCTCTCCATTTCCTTTCAAGACACAAAGTGGTCCAAAGTGAGTCTGCCCTGGAGGTGGTGCAGGAACTCTTGGGAGAGGGGCTTGTCTGTCCACTGGAAGCATGTGCAGGTGTGGTAGAGGCCTGCCTAGCACTGACTCCAAGCTGCTCCAAGGTAGGAAAGCCTGCTGGGTAGGAAGCCCGTGCACGAATGCACAGAACTGCAGCCAAGAGAGGCCAGAGCAATAATACAGAGGGCAAGGTGCTTGCCTGACACATGCTAACCGGGGACTGATCCCCAGCACCCCATACAGTCCCCTGAGTCTGCCAGGAGTGATTCCTGAGCACAGGGTTAGGAGTGAGCCCTGAGCACCATCAGGTGTGACTCCAAAACAAACTATCCTGTCCTCCCGTTGTTCATCAATTTGCTCGAGCGGGCCCACTAACGTCTCCATTGTGAGACTTGTTGTTACTGTGTTTGGCATATCGAATACGTCACAGGTAGCTTGCCAGGCTTTGCTATGCGGGTGAGATACTCTCAGGAGCTTGCCGGGCTCTCCGAGGGGGGCGGAGGAATTGAACCCGGCTCAGACCAGCTGTGCGCAAGGCAAATGCCCTACCGCTGTGCTATCGCTCCAACAAACAAACAGGCAAACAAAAAAGAGGAGTTTAAAAAAAATAAGAGTCATAAGCCTGAGGGTTTTGTGAGACCCCAAGATCCAGCTCTGCCTGAAGACTCACCTGAACTTTCTATCTCCTGAGTCTAACTCAAATTCTTTTGAAGTAGATCTGTTGGGACATTTTTTCCAATTTTAGTGGGAAGAATTCTGCGTTTAAAAAATTCCATTAAAATGCTCTAATCTGGGGTCAGAACATCTGTTTGGGGTTATAAGAGCATGTCAGCCGCGGATCGCGGTGATGGCCACTCAACACTGCAGACGCTGCTCACGGCAGGACACCGAAAATTGGTTAAAATGCTCAATTTCAATTTATGCCTATTTTGCCACAACATGAAATGTTTTACAAAAAGCTTTTCCCAGCATGCTGAGAGCGACCAGCTCTGGGCACAGGAGGCATGAAACAGCCTTGAGACAGAGCAAGAGAGGCCGGTGTGAGTGGGAGTTAGAGGAGGGGAGGGGAGGGCCGCCCACCCGCCCAGGGACAGGCCAGGGACAGGCCACGCAGAGCGGTGCGAGACAGAGACAGCTCACCAAGACAAGGTAAAGCCACACAGCCGCGGCCACCACGGAGCCCGGGGTTCCCCACCACCGTGAGCCGGAAGAAGCCTTGGCAAGCCTGGCGGCGGCACCTGGGATACATCGCAACAAATTTAGGGAATGACTGGACCCAAACTCCTGGCAGTCAGAGCTGCTGCCGCCCCCACCCCTTCCCCAAGACCTGGGGGTCTGAGGCGCCCGCACACGGACAGGGAGTCACAGTGACACTGGATGCAGGCCCTGCCTTCTGTGCCCCCGTCTCAGCAGAGTCTGTCTGCACCCCCCACCCCATACATACATAGCAGAAAGACCCAGGGCACACCCCCCTCCCCAGCGCACACTAGCCTCTTAAGCCCCATGCCACCCCCCAGGGCTCAGCTCTGCAAGGGTCTGAAACCTCCCCCTCCCCAGCGTCCTCAGCAAACACTTGACTTGCTTCAGGGTCTGAGGCACGTTCCCACCCAAGTTGGTGCAGACCCAGTCCTAGCTGTGCCCGCCACTTAGGCCAGGTCCAACCAGGGCGGGTGCAGATACACAAGGGACTGAGTGAACGACCCTCACAGCCCAGGTCGGCCCCAGATTCCCCCAGAACGGAGGACGTTTTTTGTTGCTCCAGCATCTGGGCAGGGATTCCACGGCAGGGGGGGGACTCCTGGCCCCGTGCCAACATTTGGGGTGCACAGAGAAGGTCTAGATTCTTAGGGTCACACAGCCCCTGAGTGGCAGCATGGGGGTTGTAACTCCAGACCCAGGCAGCATCCCCGGTGCAGAGGGATGGTGGTAGGTGTGTGTGGAGGCACATGAGAAAATGATCTACATCATTAATCATCAGGGAGATGCAGATCAAAACAACAATGAGATATCATTTCACACCACAGAGACTGGCTCACATCCACAAGAACAAAAGCAACCGGTGCTGGCACGGATGTGGCGAGAAAGGGACCCTCCTTCACTGCTGGTGGGA
>JAOXYA010129871.1:0-10302 GCA_028565675.1 Sorex palustris
ACCCTCAGGATATATTCCCAGAAGTGGTATTGCAGGGTCATAGGGAAGCTCAATTTCTAGTTTTTGAAGGAATGTCCATATTGTTTTCCAGAAAGGCTGGACCAGTTGGCATTCGCATCAACAGTAAAAAGAGCCTCCCTTTTCCCCTACATCTACACCAGCACCAGTTGCTTTTGTTCTTTTGAATGTGTGTCAGTCTCTGTGGTGTGAGATGATACCAAATAGAATTTTAGAGGGTTGATGTGCTGGGCCCAGCCAGAGTACTCCAAAGACATCTTGTTCTTATCGCTGGAATTTGTGAAGGGATTCCAGGGATCAACTCTCCCGATATGGCCACCTTCCAACCTTGTTTTCTTTCTGACCGGCCCCCTTGTCTGCTGCAGCCCCTCATGAGTGAGTTCATTTTGTGAAGATTTGTGACTTGTACAAATTTCTCTTTGCTGTTCATGAATTTAAAAAAAATCATAAATCAATAAAGACACATAGCCACCACACATAGCTTAATATCAAGAATATGAACTTTTAGAGGGAAAATGATGAACAAAAGTCTTTGCTGGGCCCTTTAGTTTTTTAAATAGTTTCACAAACATTTATTGAAAGTTTCTATTATGCTAGGCACTATGCTCAGTAAATCTCCAAAATTGTAGATATGTCAAATGCCAATATCTCTCTTTCGGAGTCTCCCAGAGTATTTATGGACTCATTGCCAGAAAGAAGGGTCAGCAAACTTCTCTGTATCTAAAATATTTGTCTTCAGATTGTTTCCCATGGGGACACTGGTGCTGGAAAATGTACACTGATAGAGGGATGGGTGTTGGGACACTGTATGACTGAAACCTAATCATGAACAGCTATGTAATGGTCTATCTCACAATTACTTAATAAAATAATAATAATAACAATAATAATAATTTTTTCTCAAGACATTTGAAGCACTGCTTAAAGAAAACCTACATCCTAGGCCCCAAAAGACTATCTTTATGCTGAACTTCCTAACCCCTCACCTCCTGTTCCCACCGGAGCACATTATTTACAAGATGATTTTTAAAATGTTTTTAATTGATGGCAATTGTAATATCAATAATAAGTTAGTGATAAATCATAATAGCATACTTATAATTCTGAGGAAGAACAAGGCTTTCCTGAGTGATTTTTCTTGGAATTGGATCAGAGAGATAAAGTACTGGCTTGCCTGTGGATGACACTGGTTTGGTTTCTTAAGCATCACCCGATCTGACGCTCTCCACCCTTCCACAAAAGGAACTGGATTTATTTGGAGCAAGAAAAAAAATAGACAGGTGTTTTTGCCACTGAACCACCTCCAGGACCTCAGAGGACCAATTTTATTATTTATTTATTTATTTATTTATTTATATATTTTGCTTTTTGGGTCACACCCAGCAATGCACAGGGGTTTCTCCTGACTTTGCACTCAGGAATTACTCCTCGAAGTGCTCGGGGGACAATATGGGATTCTGGGAATCGAACCCGGGTCGGCCACATGCAAGGCAAATGACCTACCCGCTGTGCTGTCGCTCCAGCCCCAGAGGACCAATTTTAAAGTTGAATATTCTTGTAGCTTGAAGAATGTTTCTCTACTCTCTAAAGACTTATGGCTAGGAAATAAATTGACATAAGACAAATAAACAGGAGAAAAGAACACATTAAATTTCATGAACTTGACAATATCATGAATGTGAGGGCTGTGATGTGAACAGAAAAATGCTTTTAATACTTTTCAGACAAAGAAATTCATGAAATTTTTGGTTTTGATATTAATTTAGTCTTAAACAAACATTATTTTCAGAAAAGAAAAAGACCTGAGCACTTTGTCTATAGTGGTAAGATGTTTCCCACCATATGGGGATTTATTTCCTATTTCTAGGAGACCAGAAGGTTTAGAGTATCATTTCTCCATCTGCTGTTTCCAGAGCAACCCTAACATAATAATAAATATGCCACACTGGCAGATCCTGGGGCAAACTACCCTGGGCCCTCAACAATATTGACTTAATGCAATAATTTTTTTTTGGAAATTTATCTCTGACCATTAGAAAAATGAACAAAACTTAATACCCATCTCTGGTGGCAAATAGCACCTCAGAAATAAATAATACATAGTCAAATAATATATAAATATAGAGAGAACAAATAACAAACAGATAATATATAAAACTGCAGGGTTGAGCAGCTAATAAAGAAGATATTAATGCCCTCATTTTTGGGTTAAAGCTGAGAACAGCTGTATGTGTGCACACCCCTAACCCCCTCCCCAAAAAAAATAGTTGAGACAATGGACTGCAGGGAGATTTTCTTTTGGCTCCCAACTCAGACATGAGAGACATTAGACAATTCTTAGAATTTTCCCACTTTTGACCCCTTTTTGCCTCTCGGAGAGCCTAGCAACCTACCAAGAGTATCCCGCCTGCACTGGCAGAGCCTGACAAGCTCCCGTGGCGTATTCGATATTCCAAAAGCAGTAACGATAACAGGTCTCATTCCCCTGACCCTTAAAGAACCTCCAATCAATGGGAAAGACGAGTAAGGAGAGGCGCTGGGAGGAATAGAGACGTTACTGGCACACGTTTGAGTAAATCGACAAACAAGGGTATGACAGTGATACAGTGACGACCCCTTTTTATTTGAGAAAAATTTGTGTTGTCCAGGTATTTATATACTTACAAATCAAACATTTACTGATAATAAATTATAAATTATTTTAAAACTTTTTAAAAAACATAATTAAAAGGTATTTGGGGGGTTTATTTTGGGTTTTGTTGGTTTGTTTGTTTTTTGGAGGATTTTTTTTTTGGCCACAGCTAGCAATAATCAAGCCTCCGTGCTCAGGGGTCACTGCTGCTGGGCTTGGGGGACCATATGGAGGACTGGGGATCAAACCAGGGTCAGCTGAGTGTAAGGCCTAGTGCCTTAGCCATGAGAAGGTAGGGACTATAGGACAAAATGTAACCACAGATCAGGTGGGTGGAGAGTACGGGTCTTCAAAAATAGCCCTTTAGAAGGGTAAGCAGAATGGGGGAATACTCTGTGACTAGTGAGCATTTCCCAGATGTAGAGGACAAATGGGATTATTATCTTTGCTTTATGAAAATGACCGAGTTTGTGTAGGTGAGTTTCTGGTAAATTTCTTATTCCAAAGTTTTCAGTAACAAGTACTGATTTAGTTCAGGGGTTTAATTGTTTAATGAGTTCTCTTGCACACATAAAATGGAGTTGGGCATGGCTATGTTCTTTTCTTGATATTTTCTCTATTTCTCCCTTCTCTCTGTTGTGGTTGCCATGATAAGGGTAGGAGGAGTTGTGCACGCATACACACACACACACACACACTCTCTCTCTCAGCTGTAGTATTCAAACACTTGATTGCAGTGTTCACATAATGACTTGTGGTGCTCACTGGGGTTACACACTTTTATTATTAAAATTAAAATTTTATTAAAGGATCATGCTGTCAGGATTGCATGGCATGTGGAAAGTCGTGGGCATGGAAGTCGTGACATCACCAATGAGAAGCAGATGCTCCACCCCTGGATCATGTCTAGACCCCTTGTGTTTGTTTCTTCAGTCTACAAGGTATCATCACTTAAGCCTAGTAGTTTCAGATATGATGTTGGGATGCTTTTGCTGATCTCAGGACACACGAGAAAGTTTCCCATCCTGAGCTTAGACAGACAAAGTATATCAGACAAAAACATGTATGGAGTATTTACATGACTGTGAAAAAAAAATAAGAGAGGACCTGAGGTATTTAATCTGTTTTAAAGGATTCGGGGCATGAAGGACAGAGGAGGCAAAACTTCACATAACAAGGCAAGGTTATGTGAAGTGTAGTCTGAGAGTAATTAAGATGAATCTCTCAGCTAGAACATGCTCACTGGTAAATGTATAGCTAGAGTCTGAGAGATAGTACTGACAGGGGCAGAGGGGAAGGGCCAGAGGGAGACTAGGGATATGGCCCTTAAGGAAAGGGGATCATAGATATGGAATGTCACTAAAGAGGCCTGGGTGGTGCCTGATAACTACTAGGGTGACCAAGGCTCTGCTGGGTCCAGGCACCAGAAGATAATCATCTCATCATTCTACCCCCCCTTTTTATGCTTCATATTCTTGGAACTTAATTAAAAAGATGATGATCCACCCACCTCTGTTAAAATGGGTAAAAAATAAGAAGGGTTTCTGCTTTTGTTAGCAGTCCTTTGAAGGAGATGGATTCCATCATCCAGGAGTTTCTCAACCTCCCACTCCTGGTCCTTAAATAAAATCTTTTCTGAATTTGGCCATTTGATCTTCAGTCCCTTGTTTTCAATCTCTTCTACTTGAGGATAAAAACCTGAGCATCTGCACCCTCTATAATAATACAATGACACTTGCCTTGCACACAGCCAACCTGGTTTGATTCAGCACCATATATGGTCCCTTGAGTACCACCACGAGTTATCCCTAAGCACAGAGCCGGGAGTAAGCCCAGAACATATCTAGGTATGTCCCAACAACCCCCTTACCCAGAAAAACCATCCACCTAGGTGATATTCTCCAAATTGTTAGGGGATCTCAGTCAAAACCATCCACATCTTATCCTTACCAAATTCTCTCTTACCTCAGTTGTCTATAGCATATTCCAAGCACAGCCAGGAATGACCTTCCATCAGGTCTGAATTCCTGGGTAATGGCCATAGTTTCTCCTGGAGGCCCACTGGGACTTGATTATCCCTTGTTGCCCAACCACTGTGACATTTACTGGAGAAGGGCATGTTGAGTAAAACCTTTGAACCCCACACCAGCCAATAGCAACTGGTACAGGCGAAAGCTTCTCCTCTTCCCAATTTGAGGATATCCTAGTTCTGGTTTATGTAAAATCATTTTATTTAGGAAATATGAAAGAAGACAGGGAGAAGAGAACCCCAGAAAAATAGGTAAGTCATACCCCTGGGGAGGGCAGGGGAGAATAGAAAGGAGAGAGGCTATTCTGAGTTGTGCGGGGGAGTCTGTCACTTTACAGAGTTGGTTGTATTGGTGTTTTTTCTCCCCTTCACATTGCCTTCACTTGGGCTGAGGATCATTTATTAGGGAAAGAGATTTGAGCTACTTGAATTTTTTGTTCCCCCTCAGTCTTGTCAGGACACATTCCTGGCCCTTAGTGATCTGCAGACAGTAGCATGTGGAGTGGAAATCATGCCAGTTCTTTTTCAGAATGCGTTCCGTGTCTTCAAACATTTCGTTTTGTTGTGACAGGTGGGCATGGGCATTCTGGTGCTTGTTCTCTCTCATTCAAAATTAAAAATAAGGACCCAAAAAGCACAGGATGGAATTCAGTAAAGGCTTTATTTAGGGCAATGGAAAGGAAGCAAATGGTAGGGAAGCTCCCACATAACGGGAGAAGTCTCCTAGGGCAGGATTCCAGAGAATGGCTGAAATCCTTCTCCTTCGATACCTTTTTAACAAGGGTGAGTAGGTGAATATTTTTTTATAATGCTCCAAGAACTTGGGCCATTAAAATAAACAAACAAAAACACGGAAAAGATGCTGAGATGATTAGTTCCTGCTGTCCGGATCCAGCAGGGCCTCTTCTTCTATGTTATTGGGCCCTGCTGCCCCAGCCTCCCAACCTCCAGACTTCCCTGCTGATAATTCTTTCCCCAGGTCCATATCCCTAATCTAAACCTATCCCCCTCCCTATCACAATCTATCCCCTCTCTATCACAATCTAGTGCTCTGAAGGCCCAAGGCTCCCAGCCAGACCGGCAGTTGAATGCAAGGGCCTGAGAATGGGGTACCACTCAGCCTCCCACTGCTGCTCACAGCCCTCCAGGACAGCACCTGGTGATGCTTTCGGCACCACGTGGCACCAGGTTGACTGCATGCAAGTTATCAGCCTTAACACTCATACTATCTCTCTGTCCCTGGCAGGGCATTTCTCAGAACTGTTTTATCATTGTCTAATGCTTTTCTCATGATTAGACTGCAGTTGTTTTTTTTTTTTTGGTTTGATTTGGGGTTTTCTGGAGGAAGGCCTCAAGGTGACCTTTCACTGTATTTTAATTCCTTTCTCCCTCTTCCCTCTGTTGTTTTTGCTTTTGTCAAAGGTTGTTACTCTGATGGCTGGGAATTGAACACACACTTGGTTGTGGTATTCACACACTAGATTGCGGTGCTCATTGGGGGTGCACGTTTTTAGTGTTGGTGTTCACACACACCTGGCTGCCATACAAATCTGTTGTGGTGTGAGGGGACGGGGGTCACAAACCAAGGAACTGGCAGAAATGCCCTTAACCAGAAATTGAACTTATGGGCTTAATGCCGGCGAGGCAAAAACTGTCACCCATGCACCATTCACAGGCTCCTTCAAGTGCCATTTTTCTCATAGCCCATTAAAGGCCTCTACCACATACATGACTTACCACTGTTCATGTTGTTGTTGTTGTTTTTGCATTTGGGTCACATCCAGCGAGGCACAGGGGTTACTCCTGGCTCATGCACTCAGGAATTACTCCTGGGGTGCTCAGGGGAACATATGGAATGCTGAGAATTGAACCCAGGTCAGCCGTGTGCAAGATAAACAAACGCTCTACCCACTGTGCTATTGCTCCAGCCTCAGTTCATGTTGATTTTGATTGCTTGACTAAGGTCGTGGTGGTCAGTTCAGTCTTCTGTAATCACCTTCCGATTGTAGCTTCTTGGGATGGAAGCCAGCACGCACACTCAAGGAGAAAGAGTAAGAGTTACGCTCCATCTATTTGAAGTGCAGTTTCTATAATTATTTGGAATTCTTCTGAGTGAGAGCTTTGCCTCTTCTCTCCAGAAAACAGGGGTTTTCAATTATCTTACAATGACTCTATGACCTCATTTCTTGCTAATCAGCATTAAGCCCATTGTTTAAGTTTCATCTAGGAAGCTAACTATTTAATTCATATACTTCAGTAAGATCAATCTACTGACATTAGCAGTAGTTGAGAGCAGTGGAAAAGAGTCTCACAGAAAACATATTGGAAGTGTCTTATTCAATTTTTTCCTTAGTCATTACATTTCCATAGGCCAAGAAAAAAAAAGTTGTTTATAGGAACAACTTGTCACTGTGAGGCAGAAGTGCTGAATAAACATTTATCACTTTTCCTTTCTCTAATTTCTGAATAGATGCAACATTTAAAGAAATTGAAGCATGTTGTTTTCATTATAATTAGTACTGAGAATGAAAGAGAATCTGGAGCAAAACGGTGTGGAATTGCTAGACTTTATCTGAGCTCTAGCTTAACTAGTAGCGTGACCTACAGTAAATCACATAACTTCTGTAAGTTTAAAACTTCTCATTCATAAATAAGAAAAATAAAGAATCATCCTCACATGGAAAAATGTTGAAGGTCAAGTAATATATTTAAAAATCAATGTTAATATACAAAGTTGCACTGATGTTGCAACAAATGGTGGGTGTTGACTTTCAGCCAGTGGTCAGTAGAGATGTTGCTGCCCAGGCTGACCAGGACCTATGAGCGCTGAATATATTTAAATCATTGCTGCTAAAATACTGGTTAGCCACACAGAGTCCTTAGTCCATTTCCTCCTGGCCTTCAACAGTCATTTGCTCATGTATTGTTGGAACCAACACTTTCTCTGGGTCTCACTCATGGGAAGAATTAAGATATACTGAGGCCTGTAGATCTAGTCTGGGGAACCAAGAATTTGCCATGATGAATTTTGAAAGGTGAGCTCTCTTGCAGAAGGCTGACTTGATAGCCCGCCTCAGCAAGCCATGCTAGTGCAGCTCTTCCCTGGGAAACATACAGGACAGGGACATTCCCCACGTGCGGTCTTGTGTACATGAATTTAGTGTGAACATTTAAGGCACTGGAAGAGATTACTTCTCAGTAAAGAAGATTGTTTTGGTTTTTATTTGAACTCCTTTTGTTAAAAGACTACCTAAAATAATGAATACAGGAAGGAAATCCCCCTCTCATACACACATCTGCCAATAACTTCTTGAGCATAACTAGGTAGACACAGAAAAATCATTAAAAATAAGTCTGTAACTGTATTTCACGATGATTCATTAAAAATTTTTTTAAAAAATCATTAAAAATTCAAGTCATTTACACACACACACACACACACACGTGGTATGGGGAAGCAATGCTAGGAATTGAATCCAGACCCTCAAACATGCAAGGCTAATGTTCTACCCCCAAGCATATCTCTGGCCCCAAATAAACACATGTAATGTATTATAAAAAAGTAAAAAAGTAATATCTATAATATTTAAATATAGGGGGGTATGGTGCCACCAGCAGGGCAATCTGTACTTGCGGGGCAAGTGCATCAGCAGCCTGATGTTGCTTTCTGACTTCCAGCACTATCTAGCACTGTCTGTCTAGCACTGTCTTCCTGTTGTTCATTGATTTGCTTGAGCAGGCACCAGTAACGTCTCACAACTTCCAGATACCCCAAAATTGCTGCTGTGCCTTTGGCCAGACCCCAACAACTTGAGGCCAAGTTTACCAAGAAATTAAATGGCCAAAAGTTAGGTATGTAGGAGACACACCCACAAACAACTTCTGGCTCCACAATATAAGTTCATTAATTGGCCTTATTTCAGAGACCCATAAGATCTCAAAAGAGAGCAAAAGACACAGTTAGGGCTTGTAGCACAGAGGTAGGGGGGAACCTCTGACTGCAAGCTCCAGGCCTGCTTGGGTCGGGACTGGACCTCCTCCCCCAGGTCCCCAGTTTTCCAGTAGCTTGGCAGTCACACCCACAAACTACCCCTGGCACGATTTAATCCCATCAATGGCCAAGACACAGGGACTATAAACTAAAACTCCCAAAAGAGAGCGCCGCAGAATCTCCTGACCCTGCGCCAGCCTGTCTTCATCAGGTGAGAACCCTCCCTGCCCCAAGGAACCCAGCTCTGGCAGCCAAAAACCTCCACAACCCAGCCACGGCCACACTCAAGGCTGCTCCCCATGTGCTTGGGCCGAGTCTCAGGCACGAGTGAAGTCCTATGGAACCCAGGTAATGCGGAACTTTGTGACCTTGGACTCTGGGCTCAATGGGACCAGGATCTGAGATCCTCTTCCCACTTTTTCCCAGTCTCCAGTGACCCAGGGTTCACACCCATAAGCCATCTCCTGCCGGCTCCAGATAATCTTGCCATTGGACATTGAGTCCAGATCCCATGGCTGCTTCTCCCGAAAGGGAGCATAACATGAGGCCCCCATAATCATGCCACTGGACTCCGCACCAGGCTGTTTCACATGGGGTGCCCCGAGGGGGGGGCGTGTGAGAGCCCTCTCTGCCCCAAGGGACGCAGCTCTGGCGGCCAAAAACCTCCACAACGCAACTGCTGCCATGCTCCAGGCCACTTTCCACACGCTCGGGCTGAGCCTCACATATGAGTAAACGTATTCCTGGACCATGTGAAACATCATAAATCACTCCCTACCTATTCTCCATAATTGCCACACCACATGTGATGGGGTTCAGATAGTAGGCAACAAATCATATAGGGAAATATATATATATATATATATATATATGCATATATACATATTTCCAGATATATATACCAAAGCTCACATCACCCAAACTTTAACAACATGTTAGTGATATCCTAGAGAATGTCTTAATGGCTCCTGCCAAAATAGAGCAATCTTCACACTGTTTCCTGTATGAACACTTTTTTGAAAGCATGTTCAGCAGTTCTTCATAACAGACAATATGAAATATATTATTTCACTTGTGTTTTGGGACAGGGATTGAGATTTGGGATGGAAACATCCTGAATTTGGTGGTAGGTAGGTATAATGGTGATGGGATTGGCATTTGAATATTGAATGTAATCAAACATTGTGAACTAACTTATAAAATTAAAAAATAAAAAAAAGAAAAGTAATGTGGAGTTCATGCCCAATTCAATCAGCTTAATCAATGGCTGAATAATTAGCAATGATCCTACATTTATAAAAAGTATTTAAATTTTTATTTATAGAAATATATAGGAATTGCACTGTAGCACTGCATTGCACTGTCCTCCCACTGTTCATTGATTTGCTCGAGCAGGCCCAGTAATGTCTCCATTGTGAGACTTGTTGTAACTGTGTTTGGCATATTAAATATGTCATGGGTAGCTTTCCAGGTAGCTTGCCAGGCTTTGCCGTGAGGGCAAGATACTCTCGATAGATTGACGGGCTCTCTGAGAGGGGCGGAGGAATCAAACCTGTCTCGGCTGGGTCGGCGGCTTGCAAGGCAAACGCCCTACCACTGTGCTATCGCTCCAGCCCATATAGGAATAATGTA
>JAOXYA010129880.1:0-10302 GCA_028565675.1 Sorex palustris
TATATACCCTGATTGCCCCCAATAAAGTCTGTCCCTTTCTCTCTCTGTTTCTGAGCTGCATTCTGTCTCTTGTGTCTCGTGTTCATTCGGTCGGTCCTTCCCTGCACCTACGGATCCTAGGGCCACCTCCGCGGGCCGGAGAGTGGTTTGCAGGGCCCCCCGCACTGGCCCTCTGAGCTATTATGAATAAATGAACATCTATGTATAACTTTTAGTATAGACACATATTTCCAGTTCACTGGACCTTAGACCTAGGAGTGGAATTTCTGGATCATGTGGACACTGTTGAGATCTTTGGAGAACTGCCAGGCTGTTTTCCAAAGTGACTGTGTCATTGAACATTCTCACCAGCGGGGTTCCAGCCTCTCCATCTCCCCTTCCCTAGAGGGCTCAGTTAAGAAGTTTAGGAGCACTAATTGAACACAAGCTCCTCCAGGGAAGCTACTGTCTTCACGAGCCGGTGGATCATCTGCCCTGGGTAAGGTACTCATCCTTTGTCCAACGGTCTCAGTGATGGAACCTAGATCCAAACACAGCTCCTGTGGGCTGGAGCAATAGTACAACGGGGAGGGCATTTGCCTTGCATGCGACTGACTGACCCGGGGTCAATCCCCGGCATCCCACATGGTCCCCTGAACACCACCAGGAGTAATTCCTGAGTGCAGAACCAGGAACCCTCTACCCTGGCTTGTCCTGGACCCCGGGGGCTGGAGGGGGGGGGTGTCATGCTGTCACTGTAGGCAAAGCATGAAGCATCTGCTCTGAGCTCCAGTCAGTGCTTTGGAGGCCGGAAGTTGTTTCCACTCCCAAGCCTATGGCCCAGGGAGCTGGAAATATATGTCCACACCGAAAGTTGTCCACAGATGCCCATAGAAGCATTATTTATAATAGCTCTGAAGTGGGAACCATTAGAACAGCTATCGGCTGATGAACGGGTTAACAAAACGTGGTGTCCAGAATAGCCGAGATAAGTACCAGGAGGTTCACTCTATGGCTTGGAGGCCAGCCACACATGCTAGGGGAAAAGGCAGCTCAGATAGGGAAGAGAGCACCAAGTAAAGGGTGTTGGGAGGATCCTCCCAGGATGGGAGATGTGAGCTGAAAGTGGACTATAGACCGCACATGATTGCCACTCAATGCCTCTTCTGTAGACCACAGCACCCAAAAGGAGAGAGAGAACAAAAGGGAATGCCCTGCCACAGAGGTGTGGTGGAATGGGGGCTGAGGGTGGGAGGGATACTGGGATCACTGGTGGTGGAGAATGGGCACTGGTAGAGGGATGGGTACTCAATCATAGTATAACTGAAACCCAAGAACAAAATTTGTAAGTCTACAACCGTACCTCATGGTGTTTCACTAATAAAAATTTAGAAAAAAAAAGAAAAAGAAAAGAAATAAAAGAATTAGGCTGAGAAAAAAATTTTAAATAAAATTTTAATGGGACAATCATTAAAAACAAAACAAAACGTGGTGTCCACATTTGTGGTGTCCCATGGGGCCATTAGGATCCCGGTAAACCAAGCACCCTTAACATTACGGTGGAACTCCGGTGACTTCAGCAGACACCTGCTCCTCTCAGAGAGAACAGACCTGGGCCCCTAAGGCCACCCTGCCCCTGGCAGTCACATCCCAGGTTCTGAGTGTGGAGTTGTCTTGGTGGAATGCCCAGAATCAGCTTCTGCTGCCAGAGCCTCGGCCTCCTCCTCCCCAGTCACGCCTTCTGCGGGAAGCCCAGGCCCGACGTCTGTGTGTCAGGGAGAGCCTTTCCCTGGTGCCTGAGCTGGCAAACTCCCACAGCAATGAGAGCAGGCCTGCTGTCTCCAGGGTGGAAAGATGCCAGCCATGCAGAGGGCTGACAGGGGATGTGCAAAACACATCATGCCAGCAGGGGAGTCTGCAGATTCATGGCATGTGTCAAGTGGCAAAATGAGGCAGGGTCTGAGATTCGTGCCCCTGCACAGCTCACTGCCCACCCGAGGCCCTTCCTAGAGGGAAGCAGCCCCATCTCAACCGGACCAGCGTAAAGGAACACCTCCACCTGCACAGTCTCGTTTGCTGGGGAACAAAGCGTGTGCGGCCTGTTTCGACCTGTGGATATCCACCTGAGTGCCTTCTGGGTACGTCTTCCCGTAAGCCTGCTTGGTACCCTGCATCTCCCCAACACACCCTCACACCCCACAGCCAGCCTGCTCTCCAGGTTACTCTTGACATCTTGCTCTCCAGTTCACAACCCCCTCATCCTGGTCCGCTGGTCACTCCTCACATCCTGTTCTCCAAGTCACAACCCATGTCCTGGTCTCCAGTTCACACCCACATCATGGTCCGCTGGTCACTCTTCACATCCTGCTCTCCAAGTCACACCCCCCCCCATTCTGGTCTCCAGTTCACACCCCTCATCCTGGTCCCCTGGTCACTTCTCACATCCTGCTATCCAAGTCACAACCCTCCGTCCTCCTGGTCTCCAGTTCACACCCTCCCATCCTGGTCCCATGGTCACTCCTCGCATCCTGCTCTCCGAGTCACATCCCCCCATCCTCATCTCCATTTCACACCCCCCATCCTGGTCTCCAATTCACACCCCACATTCTGGTCTCCAGTTCACACCCCCATCCCTGTCTCCCATGCAGAATGCCCCAGAGTTTCCCTCAGGGTCTCTGGGAATCCTTTCTGTCCGTAATCCTTCATCGATCCTAGTAAGTTTTCCTGCCTTTGAGTCTCAGAGACACATGGGGCTGGGATCCAGAGGTGCTTGCCCCAGAGGCGCCGGACTGTTTCTACTAGTTTCTACTCTTTCTTGCTGGCAGCCAGATTTGCTCATCAGGAGATGCCAAGGGAAGGGCAGCCTCACCCACCCTTGAGAAGAGCCTCGTGCCACTTTCCTCCCCAGGTAACGAGCTCCTACTTGCACGGCATTGCTGTCACTAAGAGAACCCACACAAAGACTCTTGCCTTAATAATAAACACCCTAAGCTAATTCTAGGTCTGTTCTCTGAGATAGGAGCAACTGGCATGATTTAGAAATTTCTTCCAATAAGTGCTGCACTTTGAGATAATTTTAATGAATATTAAGTCACAAGGTCAAACCAAAAAAAGACTTTTTTAAAAAATGCCATTATTCCAAATATACCTTTTTTTTTTTTTGCTTTTTGGGTTACACCTGGCGATGCACAGGGGTGACTCCTGGCTCATGCACTCAGGAATTACCCCTGGCAGTGCCCGGGGGACCATATGGGATGCTGGGAATCGAACCCGGGTCAGCCGCGTGTAAGGCAAATGCCCTACCCGCCATGCTATCACTCCAGCCCCCCAAATATACCTTTTAAAAATACTTTTATTTTTCGTTTTGGGGCCACAGCCAGCAGCACTCAGGGCTTACTTCTGGCTTTGTGCTCAGGGATTACGCCTGGCAGTACTCAGGAAGCCTTACTTACACCGTGACACGGATCAAGCTAGAGTCGGCAGAATGCATGGCAAACAGGCAAGTGTCTAACTTCCTGCACTGTCTTTCCAATTTGGGGTTGCCATGAATCTTAGGCTGAATCAATCAAATTCCTTTTTTTTTTTGTTTTTTGTTGTTTTTGCTTTTTTGGGTCACATCCAGCAATGCTCAGGGGTTACTCCGGGCTCTGCACTCAGGAATTACTCCTGGCAGTAGCACTGTAGCACTGTCCTCCCGTTGTTCATCGATTTGTTCGAGCGGGCCCAGTAGCATCTCCATCGTGAGACTTGTTGTTACTGTGTTTGGCATATTGAATACGTCACTGGTAGCTTGCCACGCTTAGCCGTGCGGGCAAGATATACTCTGGGTAGCTTGCCGGGTTCTCCAACAGGGGCAGAAGAATCAAACCTGCCTCGGCCGGGCCAGATGCGCGCAAGGCAAACGCCCTACTGCTGTGCTATCACTCCAGCCCAGTAAAATAATCTGAATTTTCGGAGCGCCATCTCTAAATTCTACAAGACTGAAATCACTGTAAGAACACACAAGATTATATGGGATTTAACAGAGAACCAACTAATTTTGACTAACAAAAACATTAATACAGAAGACCCAACTGGCAACAACAGCTTAGTTGATTGAACCCTTGTACAAGGACTTAATGTCCTCATGGTGAGATACAACAATTTTCACAAATTTTCTTTTACTAAGTAATTTTTGCTCATTCTATTAGCCATTTAGTGGTAACAAACAATATAAAATCAATTATTGTGGGCCTGCTATGTACAGGGACAGGCTTGAGGGGTGGCTGGGAAAATGGAGGGCAGGTGACAGTGGTGGTGGGATGGGTGTTGGAATATTGAGCGCCTGTAACAAATCATCATGAATAACTTTGCAAACCACAGTGTTTAAATAAAGTGGGGAAATACCCATTATTTGTTGTAAAAAGAAAAAAATAAGGCTAAGTTCATAAGAGGAAAAGGAATGACACTTAAAATAGAAGCAGCAACACAGATGAGAAGGAAGTGTCACGGCTCTCTGTAGGATGATGGCAAAGGAAAATCAGAGAATAAAACTTACATCCCAGGGAGGGCAACCAAGGTCAAAAGTGGCCATGCATTTCAGATACAAGCAAGTTGAGACTGTGCCCTCTTTCCCGGTAGCCATTCTTATCTTAGCACTAGCACTAGCACTATCCTCCCGTTGTTCATCGATTTGCTCGAGCGGGCCCAGTAACGTCTCCATTGTGAGACTTCTTGTTACTGTATTTGGCATATTAAATAAGTCACGGGTAGCTTGTCAGGCTTTGCCGTGCAGGCGAGATACTCTAGGCAACTTGCAGGGCTCTTTGAGAGGGGTGGATGAATCGAACCTGGCTCGACCAGGCCGGCCACGTGCAAAGCAAATGCCCTACTGCTGTGCCATCACTCCAGCTTATCTTAACCTATTGAAATAATCTTAGGATAAATGCCGCCAAAAGAACAAATCAGGGAAGGAGAATAAGGGAGCTGGAGAGACAGTACAGTAGGTAAGGTGCTTGCCTTGCACATGGCACTCATGCTTGATCCTCAGCACCTCTAAGGTCCTCCAAGTCCGCCACTCTATGGTCCTTCAAGCCCACTACCACTCTATGGTCTTCTAAGCTCACCAGGAGTCTCCCTTGAGCTCAGAACCAGGAGGAAGCACTGAGCACCACCCCTTTCCCCCCAAAAAGAAACTGTAACTACAGCCCAATGGGCCCAGATAGAATACTCTTTGTCCCTAAGAAGATAAGTGGACAAATATTCAGGGGTATGATCAACAGTATAGAAACTTGTCTTGTGAGGCCATGGTAAGGTATAGGAAAGAAGCAAAACAAATGAAAGTATTGGGCCACTATTTTACTGTTAGAAAAAAGAAAAATAAAATATGAGGATACATTCTTTATATGCTATATGCTCAGCTGGAAATAATATTTGCAAACATATAATGACATAAAAAGTGAGTGCCAATTTAACTAACACACAATTATATTGACTGATAGAGGAAGTAAAGCAGAGGACTTGTGATTAAAAATGGCTAAAAACTCATTCTCTTTCTTAAGAAAAAATCAACAGATATTAAATCAAGTCGATGCATCCAAGGATAGGGGCATACACATTATCGAAATATGGAGGCATGTACCTATCATGATAAATCATTAAAAATATGGAGAGAAGCCAAAAGGATTTGGGGTCAGTGGGGAGGGGGGGGGAAATGGAACGTTTGTATTTGGTGTCTTTTAGGATTCTTTGACTTTGAGATTCTGCTCGTGTGTTGCTTTGATTAAAAAAGAAATTATTTGAGCAGGTAGAAAAGAGTGAAGAGCATACATGGCATTTCCAAACCCTTTGCTCTGGCCATCATGGAAAGTATGTCCCGAGTGGAGTGGACAGCACCGAAGACATGGCTATCTTCTTTCTTCTTACAAAGAGGGGGAAGAGAGCATTTCAAAGATGTGCTTTGCAGGAGGTGGTTGATATATTGGTCCAGGTCGTCTGGGCTTTCTGTAATTGGATGGGAGGAAGAGGAAATGTAAACAAGCTGCAGAAATATTTTAAATGAACATTATTCTAAGTAGAACATTCTAGTACATATGTATAGCATGCAGCCCTGAAGTAGAATTTGTGGATGGGAATGTTTTGTTTTTTGAGGTTTTTTTGTTTTGTTTTGTTTTGTTTTTCTGCTTTGGATCACACCCGGCATTGCACAGGGGTTACTCCTGGCTGATGTACTCAGGAATTACTCCTGGCGGTGCTCAGGGGACCATATGGGATGGTGGGAATCAAATTCAAGTTGGCCACATGCAAGGCAAACACCCTATCCACTGTGCTATCTCTCCAGCCCCTGGATGAAATGTTTTGATATAGAGGTTTGCACTTCACCCTCAGAGAGATATTTGCATAGATAATGTTTGTCTTTATAACATTATTATTTGGGAAAAACTCGAACTTAGGGAATGAAAACACAGTAAAGACAGCGTTTCTATCACATTATCCTAAGATGAAGCAAAAACAGTGTAAGACAGTGTGAGGGTCAGCAGCCAATACCTGATGTTTTTGTTTTAGTTTGTCAAGAATAAGTTAAGTGTTATGGCACCTCAAGCCCAAATTTCAAATACTCTCTAAAAGTAAGAAACAGGTCACTGCAATCCAAACCGTGATCAGTTTCATCATTCATCATTCTACCCTTTCTTTGAAAAGCCAAGCAGTGCTTCGTGTTCAGAATATATTTGGGTGGAAAGTCCTCATCCTCGAAAGTCTTTCTGGCTCTCTAGTTTTCAAAAAGCCTCTCTCAAGCTAGAGAGATAGCACAGGGCTGAGGTGCTCACCTTGCATGAGGCCTGCTCTGATTCACTCCAGGGCACCACAAGGTCCTCCCAAGACAAAGCTGGGAGTAGCCTGCAAGCACTACTGGATGCGGCTCACACTCTCCTCCAAATAAAACTTATTTAAAAGCAACCATGTTGTAGTCAAGGTGTTCAAATGGCATTTAATTTGCTTTAATACATGCAAGTCTTTATCATGATAATTATCCATCATTTTCTGTGCAGGAATTTTCAACAATTTTGATCACAAAGCTGAGAATGAAATAAATTGAATGAACCACCTGCAGAGGCATTGCAACCCTCACCTTGGTTCCCCTGGTTATATACATCTTCCAAATAGCCTCCCAAATCTGAGTCGCTGTCAGGACTCAAGCTGCCTTCACTGGCATCGTCAAACAACTTTTCATCACAGTCCGGATCCAAAAAGGTCAGGTAGGTGTAGAAAGACGTCGTGAGAAATTCCGAAAGGCTCCCCAATTTCACTCTGTCGAAGAGACACGGTGTTACACATACAGGTGCCACGTGGCCACATTTCCACTCTGAATCATGCGGAGACTTTCAACAACCAGGTGGCGCTTCTGCCAGGATCAATAAACACGTCACCATTCAGACTGCCCCATCTAAGTCAGCCAAGAAATTAAAACGAAAACTCGAGAGCAAGGATGAAGTGAAAACACACAGCACATTAAATGCCAAAATGAGTCATGCGGATTTCTTACTCCCAAACCCAATACAAATAACAATCTGAACCGACCAGTTGACAGAACGCACTGAACCCTTTTCACCCAGAACCACCAGTTGGGTTGTTGTTTCTGCTTCCTCTTTTGCCTTAAAAACGATGGGACTAGAACAAAAGCACAAGCAACTGCTCTAGGGCTGGCCACCCGGTCTTCTTTCTTGAAGGAATGCCAAGCACAGAACATCCCCAGACTACCGCGAGGGTTTTCCAGGGCCTTAGTGCGTTGCCAGGCTGGAGAACGTTCCATAGAAAACTTTGAGCGGGGCTAGAGCGATAGTACAGCGTGTAGGGTGTTTGCCTTGCATGCGGCCAACCCAGGTTCGATTCCCAGCATCCCACATGGTCAACCTGAGCACCGCCAGGAGTAATTCCTGAGTGCAGAGCCAGGAGTAACTCCTGTGCATCACTGGGTGTGACACACACACAAAAAAAAAGTAAACTGTGAGCTGGATTTCCCACGTTGGGTCCTGCCACAAAGACAACAGCCAGCTGTGCAGGTCCCCCAGATGCCACATCCTGAGTGCAAACAGGAAGGAACAGGAGTCAGAATGCCTGGGAGCTCCCAGCAGCAGATAATGTCACAAGAGTAAATGGACGTGAGAGATGCAAATGAATTCCTAAATGCACACGCTCTGGCAGCAAGTGGGCACCTTTAAGAAGCACTGCAGGGAGAGCTAGAAAAGTCTTCCTGTATAAATTGAAGATGAATCACTGGGCTACACCCAGGCTTTGCAGGTGGGAGGCCTGGGTTGGATTCCCCAGCACCACAAGGAGCTGTCCCTAAAATTCCGCGAGGAGGAGCGCTGCTGTGTGAGGCTCCAAACTAGAATCAAAACAAACAACCTCTAGGGAGAACTCAAGAACTCTGAAAACTCTGAGAACTCTGGGGCCAGTTCTGATCATTGCTTTGCTTTGGCTGAGCTTGGTAGGCGAGGGCAGAGAAGGTGGCAAATTTCTGTGGGGTGAAGTCGAAAGGGGTCAATTCCAAGGTTTCAGACAGCAAGTTAGGGGGACAATCTGGCAACTTGAGTGCTTTTGAAAAAAGGCGTATTTGGGGGTTTGGTAGGGTGCTTGCTTTGCATGTGGTTGACTTGGGTTCAATCCCTGGCAGTTCATATGGTCCCCCAAGTGCATCCAGGAGTAATTCTTGAATGCAGAGCCAGGAACCACTGAGCATTGCCGGGTGTGCCCTCCCTATCCCCACCCCAAAACAAAGCTTATTTGGGGCACACACTCCCAGTCGTGCCTGAAGATGCCCTCAGGATAGAAAGGATTTGAGTTAAATACGGTAATCCTGTCACAGGGGCCACATCCAGGGATGGGACTGCCTCTGTGGGCCTGGGTGCAGTGGTACTGGGGTTCGAACCCAAGCCTCCCTCATGCAAGGCACACACTCAGCCCTTTGAGTTATCTCCTTTTTCTTTTCTTTTTTTGAAGTAAATAGATTTTTATTTGGAGGGTTTTTGAGGGAAAGAGAGAGAGAGAGAGAGAGAGAGAAACACACTCAAGAGAGAACACGAGCTTCTCCAAATGTGGAGAAAACCCCCAGATACATCCCATGAAAGTTATTAGACACTAAAGCACACATCTCAAGAAGGGAGATGCGGGCGACACATGTGCTTGGGCATCACATGTGCTCAGCCACGTGGGCGCAAGCAGACATGGGCTCAGGCAGCATATGTGCCTCAGATCCTTTTTCTTAAGGATCCTCAAACCTGGAGGAAATGTGAAATGAGATTCTACCTTAATTACCCCAAAACTCTGTGGGGCAAGTAGACAGGCAGGTGGTGGGGGCTTCGGCAATAACTTTCAAGAAGTCATAAACCAAGATATGACCTTGAGGCAGCAGGTAGGCAGGGGGCCCTGAGTTCCGGGAAGTAATAAAAACAAGATACCAATCTAGAGATATGAAGTTACTCTGTTGTTAGCCCCAAAGCAGCCCTAAAGCACAAAGGCGGAACACCCTTTGGAGACGGAGGCCCTGAGACTTGATAAGAGTCTGAATGTAGCCCACACCAGCCCAGGACATGAACCCAGAGAAGTTGGACCCTGCAGAAGAGAACAAAAGGGCGAAATAAGAAGACGAAAGACAGGAGGAATCCAAACTAACAACTCTCAGTCTACTGGCGGCTGGAGCAGTTGGGAAACACGCTACGAAACTGCAAAAGCGAACTGCACACATTCCTCTAGGACCCTGCACTTCAACATGGGTGTATAATTACTTTCTTTTGGTGGGAATGGAATGTGCACATACTTGGGCATCTTCATGCTGTGCTCAGGAGCGACCCCTGGTGGTTCTCAGGGGACTATCTGCAGTACCTGGCTGCCCCTGGCAATTCCTTTTCATGAGGCCCTCTGTTCTTCTCTCCACATTCTGTTTTGAATTCTCCCTCCTCTTTTAACAGAATTTCTTTACTATTTGTCTTTTCAAAAACTATTCCTTTTTGTTTTGTTGCATAGGGGCCACAGCCAGCAGTGCTCAGGGCTTACTCTTGGTTCTCTGCTCAGGGATCACTCCTGGCAGGGCTCAGGAAACCACAGTGGTATTATGGATCAATCCTGGGCTGGCTATATGCAAGGCAAACCCCTACTTGCTGTACTATTAATCTCACCCCGAATTCTTTATTGCAAGGTTTGACAGTGACTCTGAGAGAGTGGCCTGGGGTGGTGATGGACTTCCGTTTCCTGCAAAGAGCAATTCCATGCCCTTGCCTGAGGCCATGGCTGCCCCATAATCCCAATTGTGGGGACCAGTTCCCACACAGTCAGATGATGAGGACC
>JAOXYA010129914.1:0-10301 GCA_028565675.1 Sorex palustris
AGCCGAGCCGGGCGGAGCCCAGCGAGCGGCCGCGGCCGGACCGCGCGGAAGCCGGGCGCTGAGCCCGGCGCGGCCCCGGCCCGGAGCAGCGGAGCCTCGGCCGCCAGGCAGGTAAGCAGGAACGCCCCACACCCCCCGGCCGGGCGCCGCCGGGAGGGAGCTGCGTGCAGACGCGCCCCGGTGACAGCGCCCGGGACCCCCCGGGACTCCGCGGAGCCCGGGGTTGCCTGGTGCACGCGCTCGCCCGCCCGCCCGCCGCCGCTCGCGTTTCCCAGGCACTACTTCTGTCACCGCCCTGGGGTGACATAAGCGTTCCCGCGTTCACACTTCTCCCTCTCGCGCGCGCACACTCTCGCCTGGCACTCGGCGTGCTCCGCGCCCGGTGCCCGAGGCTGACCCGCGCCTCTGCACCCTCGCTCTCCTCCACGTGGGACGCCGAGCGCCCCGTGGGAGTTGCTGCCCGGGCTCGGTGGCATGGGCGCGCAAGCCCCCTGGAGACCCCGGCAGCAGTTTCTGGCCGTCGGAGCCCACAGCCTTGGTGTTTGGAGAAGGATTGGGAGTGAGTGAATTCAACTAGCGTTGCTTTGGCTCTGCACGTCTCCCTACAGCCCCCTCTCCCCACCCCCCCCCCCACCCCACACACCTTTGCAGAATGGTACCTGGCACTGGGTGTGCAGGGTGGTGAAGACGCTGTACCTGGCATGGTGGGGAGGGTGTGGCTACCAACCTCAGAGACCGGGCTTGCAAATGGGGAGGCACCTCGTCTCCGGCCCTCTCCTCAACAGCAGGGGATGCTGGGTGCCAAGCCTGGGTGTTGCGGACAGACCTCAGGGCAGGTGCTGCCTGCGAGGTCAGCCTCCCTGTCTCCTGGGGCTTCTGTTCAGTGGCTGTGCTTGCCTCTTTCTAAAATATATCACACCTTTAATGAAGGTTCCATGGAGGGCGTGAGGAAATGGGTAGATCCCTTAGTTCGTGATGCGGTGCAGTTTCCTTTGTTTCTTGCAGTTTTATCATCTGAAAAATGGGCGTGAGGTTCCTTGGGAGAATGTTGTCTGGGAGAACTGGGATCATATAAGGGAAAGTGATTAGTAGATCTAAGGCCCCATGCACATGTCAACGACTGTGGTCTGGATGGTTCTGAGCTGGTATTTGCCACAGCTCAGCTCTGGGAAGACGGAGCCTGGTTTCTGTTCCGTCATCCACAAGACTGGGGGCATTAATATGTGCCCTGTGCCTGCTAACAGATTCCCCCAAAGGGTGTTCCAGGGAACAGTGCTTCGGAAAGCTGTGCCACCAGTTAAGTTCCCCCCTTGAAGGAAGTCTGGCAAATTCTGCAAACTTTCTGTCACCCTTCTTTGAGCCAATGGCAATCTGTCCTGGCAAATTAAAGGTTCTGAGATGTACTGCAGACGAACCTGTTTAGTTTTGTCGAGCCCAGCATAGCCCTTTTTGAGTTATATGTGCTTGTTCTCAAAAAAAAAAAAAAACGGTGCTTCAGGGGCTACCAACAGATGATGCAGTGTTGTCAACTTGCAAATGGACTTTGGGAACTATGCTTTGATTCTTCTTTACTGAGGAGTAAGCAGAAGCCCAGAAAAGTTTGGTGGCTCACCTGGGATCACACAGAAAAAACAGTGGCCCCAGACACTTGACCACCATCACGACCAGCAGTTAGCAGTAAACACAAAACCCAGACTCCCCACACACAGAGCTCTCACCCCCATTCGGTTACAGCCAGTTATCGACAGTTCTTTCCAGGGACCAAGTTTTCTGCTTTTCATGAACACTCTGCAGTGTCATTTGAGCACTTTGACATTCAAGTGAGTCATTATTGAATGAGAGAAATGTTGATGATCTACTCTGTCCCCTTATTTGGGGGACTGTAGCCTGGGGGAAAAAATGCGCCCAGATGTGGACTCCCGTGTGAAAAGTAATGGTACCGGAGTCAACACACACACACACACACACACACACATCCAATTCCACCCACCAGTCCCTCTCTTCCTACACCCACACACCTCTGTGACCCTGCACACTCACGCCCAGACGTGTACACTCCTCTGTGTGCACACCCACTGCTACATTGGCACATACACGCCTTTGCTTCTACGCTTGCACACATCCCCCTCCCACACATGCTCTTCCTACAACAACCCTGATGTGCTCCAAGCCACAGCAGGAGACACTTCCTTTGTTCCTGGAGCTGGTTGGGGTGCCTGCAGCTCCCCCCAGTGAATAGTGAGCGTGTGGGAGTCCCTTGCCAGTCAGTTCTTTGCATATCCTGCATCTTATCCCATTCCCCTCCCCCTTTTCTGCCCCTTCACCACTGGTGTATGTGTGTGTGCGCGCGTGCGTGCGTGTGCGTGTATGTGCACATGTGATGTGGCCACAGTTCTGGCTTCTCCTGCGTTGTTTATTTTCATCAACTCTCAGTGCCCTGTTGGGGAAAGGACTTGGCCTCGTTTTTTCTATCGGAATCCCCGGCGCCTCGCAGGGCGCCTGGCACAGTGGAAGGGTTCAATAAGCGTTTGCTGAATGAGAGAACGAGGGAGGAGGCAAGTGTGTGAGGGCTGTCACCCCCGTCAGTATCTGGAGGTTACCTGTATGCACACTACGGGCTTGCTGGGTCAGAGAAATCATTCCAAGGGTGTCACGGTAAAGAGGATGTAGTCCTTGGCTGATGGAGCCCACACCCCAGGAGCAAAAAGAGACCAGAGAGCAATGGCCCCTTGATGCCCACAAGTCAATTGATCTGGAAGACTGTGCTGACGGGTATCCGGGAGACACAGAGACACTCCCAGTAGCAAAGCAGCTGCTGTGTAGCTTGAGGCCTGGCTAGTGGAAAGTGAGGGCCTGCAGAGATGTGGGGGAAACACTTAGTCAGCTTCCAGGCAGACAACCAGCAGGGTGCTGTGGCCTCCTGGAGCCACGCTGAGGGCCCATGGAGAGGCCACAGTTGTTTAGAGCTGACCCCCTGAACAGCACCCTCGGCAGCAGGTGAGCGCTGCAGCCTGTTGTAGGGCCTGACTCTTCATGACTCAGTCACAGAACCAAGCTAGGGGCATCCACTGAGAGGATGGTAGACTTTGGGGAGAAGCATTTCTCCTCCTCCTTGTTTCCCTCCTTCCCCGTGATTGAGGGCAGGGTGGGACTCCCCAGGCCCTTCCCAGCTGCCCCCTCATCGAATTGGCTGTGCTTGGAGGAGGTTTGAGACCCTTCAGGTGGTCCGTCTGGAGGGACCGTGAAGCAGTTGTGCTGCTTCCATTATTAATAACCATGATGTCATGCGTCTGTGCGGCTCCTGGTCAGCTGCAAGAGCGCTCCTTCCTATTATCCTGTTCACTCTGCACTGATCTGCCGAGTGGGGTGGGAGGCGGGGAGGGAATGGGGAGGTGGAGCGAGCCCAGACACCACTACAGGCTCACCCCAGCCTCTCCCCCCTCCACCTCCCCCCACCCCCAAGTCCTCACTGCAAAGCAGGGCCCAGGAGAACCTCCCACTGCATCCCTGAGCTGGGCGGTGAGGGAGGGTCTGAACCTTGCCATAGGTTTCCCTCTCACAGATGCAGAAAGAGATTACTCGACAGCTCAGGGCTCCTAGCTACCTGGGAGGCTAATAACTATGTTGTTGAATGGAGCAGCTTAAGATAGGAAACCACAAAGGGAAGATATAAGCTAGGGCTTTGGCTCGCAATATCCCTACCTCCCTTTCAGAAAAAAACTGCCCTGTTTGGGGCGTCATTATCATGGTTAGTTGACAGACCATTTTTTCCCCCCAGTGGTTGGTGAGAAGCATTATTGATTATTGTGACCAGGATTGTCAGGTCCCAGGTTCTGAGGCATGGCACTCTTCATCACCAGTAAATACATTTTGAAAGAATTGTTGTAGAGCCTTCTGGAGGAGGATTAGATGTGGGGAAGTGACTTCCTGAATGGAGAGAACTGAGTGGTTTCTAGACAAGGGTGCCCTTTGCTTTTACTAGAGGAGTCCCAAGTTCCACCCCCCTGTCTCATTCAGAGCCCCAGGAGTGTGTGGGAACACGTGGTGCTGGAAGTTCAGCTGGGTACAAGCTGCCTCGCGGTTGGATGCCGGGAAGTTGGGGAGACCTTTCATCCACAGGCGTTTCCCTGTGCCCTTCCCTGTGCCACTCAGCCCCTGACCGCAGGTCACCCCAGCTCACACAAGGCAGAAGCACGAAGCCTGGGGCCCCGCCAGCCTGAGTCTCTGCCTCGTTTTCCAGCCATCCACCTTGGCCGGATTCCTTTACTGCTTCCTCCTCTGCCTGCTGGAAAGGTTCTTTCCGGCAGCGTGGCGAGGGGTCAATCACAGCAGCCCACCCATACCAGAAATTACGAAATACCTGCGCCTGGCACATAGCGGGCGAAGGTATGGAGTCGTTTTAGTTGCTCTAATGAAAAATGAACGGTGGTAATTTAAAACAAAACAAAATAAAACACAAAACTACAGTGTTGGTGACCTGGAGAAGAGCCTCTTTTGGAGGGGCTTCCCCTCTCAAAGGGATGAAAGACTCCCAGCCCTGCCGCCTCCTCTGGTTATGCCACAGCTCTGCTGGAGCGTAGCTGAAAGAGACCAGGCCAGTTGTCCCTCTTCCTGGGCTCAGAGCTGGCTGAATTCCCACCTGTGCTTACCAAGGTCACCAGTTCTCCTTTCCTAGAGAGGGAACCCTTGGCTCCCAGAAACTGTGCTCTGAGATTCAGCACTCATCCCTTCCTGGATTCCCTCCTCAGGGGGGCCCACTCCCACCTAGCTGCATGGAGGTCTTGTCCTCACCAAGCTGGACCTCTGCTCACCAGACACGTGTAGGGGCCCTAGTCCCTCCCCTTTCCTCTTCCCTCCTGGGGTTCCTCCTCTCTCCAGTAAGGAATATTGGGTTATTTTCCAGGCTTCCCTCAAACATCCCCCACCCCCTCCCCATACTGTCCAGGCCTTCGGGGGGAGTATTGAGAGTGGCTGGGGGCAGGGGAGGTGAGGAGAAGAACTGTGGAATCCCAAGGCATTCTGCTTGGCTGTTGCTCTGCCTTCTGTTCACTGGAAGTTGGCTGCGTTTTTACAAGCTCTCGATGCTGCCTTTTCCCGGCTTCTGAAATGTGGATACAACCCCTGTGTGCAGTGCGTAGAGCAGGAGGTGAGAGAAAGGCAGACTAGGCTCTCCACAGATGCACCCCACCTCCTCTCTGCGCGGCTCTTGCCTCTCCCCCCTTTCAGAGTGTGGTCTCCACACATGGTTGGCCCATCCCATTGGGTACCCAGGGCTGGGTAGGGTGGGCAACCTCAGATGGATGCTCCAGGCAGCAAGCTTGTGCCAGTGGGTAAGAAGTGAGCCTGCGGGCGTGGGAGGGATCGGGACCAGGTGTGGAGCAAGGTGTTGGGATTCCTGCCCTGCCTCTAGGCCGCTGTGTGTCAGAGTCTTTGGGGCCACAGGAGCTTTCCAGCCCTGAGAAGCCTCCTGTCCCTGACACATGCATGCCAAGTGGCCACGGTCAGGGTTGGACCTGCTGGGGTTGGACACACACCTGCTTTCCTAGCTCAGACTCTGAAAGAAGGGATTATGCCCAGAGGCCAGCAGTCCCAGGCTCTGAGCAAGCAGAAACTGTGCTTGATTTCTTTTATTTTTTTGTTTGGTTTGGTTTGGTTTTTTGCTTTGGGGTCACAGCCTACGATGCTCAAGGCTCATTCCTGGCTCTGCACTCAGAAATTATTCCTCATGGTGCTCGGGGATTGAATCCTGGTCAGCCGCATGCAAGGCCCTACCTGCTGTACTATCTCTTGCTCCAGCCTCAGAAACTGTGCTTTTGAACAATAGCCACCCCTGGAAGAAAAGGCAGATGAAGGGATATTGATGGCATGAATACAAGACAAGCATTTCTCCCTCTTTGTCTTAAAGGGGAAAAAAATCCAAAGCCACTGGCTTTCCAAATAGATTTTCTCCGGCTGGAGTTCAACAGCATGTTTGGATGGGAAGCTTATTTTCAGCTTGGCCTGATGAAGGCTGGAGCTTGAAGAGAACCACCAGGTTGAGCTGCCTGTGGGCCATAGGCTGGTTGTCTGGTCCTCACTTAGGTAGCACCGGGCACTCTTCTAGGCTCAGGGAGTACAGTCATGGCCAACACTGATGACAGCCAGGATTCTCCTGGGGCTCACATCCTAGCTGGGAGGGCATCCTGTGAACCAAGCCACATGTCCTGTGTGTCATATGTGCCCCACCCCGATCCCCAGTGGGTGCTACTGGAAAAAAAATCCGTAGGGTAAGAAGTTGGAGATTGGCAGGGCAGGGCACTCATGTGTGGGAGATTGTCTAGAAAGGTACCAGTAATAGGTGACATCTCAGTAAAGCCATGGAAGAAATGTGGATGCGTACGGGCCGAGTAGACTATTGGTCCTCTCTGAGCTACCTGGGAAGGGCTCTATGGAAATACCTCAGGAGACGCTGGATGACTAGCTTCATCTGGCAACTTGGTTCAACTTCTAGCTGTCCTGCTTTAGTTTCAGAATGCTGAATCTAATTCATGATCACCAGTAGAGCCGCATTAATAACCACAACAGTGAGCTCCATAGGCAAATTGGGCTTGAAGCTTTTAAAATGCCTGTCCACATAGACCATCCTGCTCAGCTAAGTGACAAGGTTGAAACATCTCCAGAGGCGAGTATAAGTCCTGGGAACTCTGTGTGTGGAATGACACATGCAGGATTGGGTCCCACATGAGGAGTACTCTACTACTGTACTCCCAAACCCTCCTCTGCTGCCTATCAGACACAGTGCTGCCTCTCACAGGGCACGTATACCCAGCATACCAACTTGCATGCAGCCAAGGATAATAATGACTTCTTGAAAACTAAAATAAATCCCAAAATGAAGGAGATAGGATGAACTCAACGCAATGTGGGATCTTGAGGTGAATCCTACAACAGAAAGGGGTCTTACTTTATTGGGAAAACAGATGAAACAAAATAAGCACTGTCATCAGCAGTGATGTCCTCATCTCAAGTTCTTAGTATTGGCCAATGTGTCTTGGTTATATAAGATGATAATGAAGCCGGATAGCAGGAATATGGAAACTCTGTTTGGTCTTTCTCTGTTGATACAAAATTATTCCAAGGTCAAAAGTTTATTTCGAAATACATTAATAAATCTACATGCACTCCAATGTCTGGCCTCTGAGTTTCCTTAGAAAAGCCATACATGCAGCATTATTAAGTAATTGAATCTTGGGATCACTGGTCATCCCAAGTTTTCCTGGAACCAGTCTGGAACAGGAATATTGATCTGAAGATTCCTCCCCCAGAGACTGCTGCCAGTGAACTTCTAGTACATCCTTCAACCTCGACTTTAAGTCATGTCATATCGACTCTTGCCCAGTGCTCCAAGTTCACCAGCTCATTTCATGTTTTAGCAGACAGAGGGAAGCCTTTGTCAAGCTGTGGCTCAGGCCTCCAGGAGTTGCAAAGACTAGGTTTGAGAGATAACGAGACTAGAATCTGAAAACTGGGAAGGCATTAAGGTTTAATTTTTTTTTAATGACAGAAAACATTTAGGGTCATAGGTGGTGTTCTTCTAGGAAGACAAAGCAGTTCAGGGTTCGGAGATGTCATGGTTTGACCCCTTCTTGTCTGTCTGTGTCTCCAAGCCACATGAGCTGGCTGTGGGTGAGTCCAGCAGACAGCCATGAGAACCATGACCAGAGCCTCTGATGGCCTGGATGATAGCACAGGTGGCTCAGCAGGGCACAGAGAGCTGATGGAGGAGTTATGAGTGCCGTGGGCCATACCCAACGCCAGTCTTGCAAGCATTTGGTGTTGCCCAGAAATATAGGGAAGACACAGGATGCCCAGATGGGCAGGAAACCACCCTCCCAGGTCTATTCAGAGCCCTTAGTGTTTAAGAGCACAGGAAAACCACTTCGTGATGGGCTTTTTATTCTAAGCAGGCTCTGACCTTGTGGAATAGAAAAGTTCTCCATTTTCCCTGGTGTGTTCCATAGAACAAGAGAGAAAGATATGTTTGCGGGGGCTGGGGGGGAGGTACTGTAGTCGAGTATACAGGTACTTATGCTATAGCACTTCTGAGTTTGCAAAAGGACCTTGAAAAATCTAAAAAAAATAAAATAAAATGTGTGTGTGTGTGTGTGTGTGTGTGTCTTCTGTGTAGTTTTCGAAGCCAATCGATCAGAGATCCCATCTGTAGATCATGCATATATACTGTGTGTGTGATTATGTGAATTGCTGGAGGAGAGCTTCGTACAGAAGCTTTTGGGGGCAACCCTAAAGTGATGTGGGTCGGAGCTGCCCCGGAAAGAAAGATGACTGCTCAACCGTGACTTACTCCCGCATGCTGATTTCAGCATAACCATTTCCCACATTTTCCTTGTTGTGTGAAGTTAATTTCTTTTTCCCAGAGGAAAATGGGGGTGGCCCGCCAGGCTCCCCACCCCCATGTGCGAGGTTCGTGGGAGACAGGCATTGCGGGCTTTGGTGGCGATGAGGGTAACCAGGCCCATGTGACAACTCAGTGGTGGGTCTCTAGCCCAGAAACCCACATGTGACATTGGTGTTTGAGAGCTAGAAAAGCATCTCGTTTTTCAAACGCCACCAGAGGCCCCAGATCCGCCTTTTCCAAGGGCCGCTTTCCTGGGAGGGCTTCTCTGGCACTTCCACTGACTCCTCAGTTCCCAAGGGCCAGGGCGCGAAGGGGACTTGCACACAGCTTGGGGAAGAAGCCTTAGAATGAGACAAGGATTTTGAGCTAGTCTGAACTTCCCCGGCTTCCCTCAGAGTTCCTCACCTGCTCCACCACACACACACACACACACACACACACACACACACACACACACAGAGGGAAGATTCCTGTCACCTGAAGCCTCACCTAAGCCTCTTCTTCTCTAAGCTCTGATCCTAGGGGTGCCTCCTCCTCCACACCCTTCCCAAACCCAGCCTCCATGTGTCCCTCTGAGGTCTGAGGAGTGGCCTCCAATGCCACCTGACAGTCAGTCCATCAGAAGGGAATTTCCCTTTCCTCACCCGACAAGCAAATGAAGTTAGAGTAAGGAACCAAGGGAGGGACTGGGGTTGGGGGGCAGCAGGGGAGGACTTGTTTTCTTTCTGGGGTGAATGGAGGAGATGCCCCTTGCCAACATCACAGGACGTTTGCGGGTGAAGTGATTGGGTCTGCCGCTACTTCCCAGACTGATCTGTCCGTCCTCCAATGTGTGTGACCTCAGACAAGGTCTTCAGGGCCTTTGCTTGGCCTTCGCAGGCTCTAAGGCCCATCTTCCTCTTAAGGTTTTGATTCAATACGTGGAGCTTGTGGGGGAAGCCCAGAACAGGGCTGGGTATCTATGAGGGTGTGTGTGAGTTACTGTTATTCAGGAGAAATCCATTAACCCACTAGAAAGAAAAGAGTCAGGAGTTTCAAAATGTACCAAAGATATGCAGGTAGATTACCTGGAAAGTGGCAGGAAGTGAAAATGGCCCATAAAGATACGACTGACGCTCTAGCTGCTTTGAAACAAAGAATTGTCTATGCAAAGGCCTAGAGAAGGCAAAACATCAAAGGGAAAGACAAAGATGGCCCAGTGCTGGCAAGGGTCAGAGGGCCCCGGGCGTCCGCACAGCTGCTGATGGAAGTTCTAAATGCACAATCTAGCTCTGACCCAGCAATCGCCGGCTACAGAGAAACACAAGGGCACAATATGCACTAGGGCATTTGTTCACTTGTCTAATTGTTTTCAGTAGAGAAAAATTAGACACGAGCTCCGTGTACAGAAGTGGCTGTGCTTTAAAAGGTTATGGTGCAGGCCATAGAGAGAGCACGGAGGGTTCGGGCTTTTGCCATCCGTGCCCCTGGCTAACCCTGCTTGCACCCCAACACTTGCAGATGGTTCCCCAGCACCACCAAGAGTGATCCCAGATCACAGAGCTGGTACACTCAGAGCACCACCTGGTGTGGTCTAAAAACAAACAAAAAGAATTGTGGTAGTTTGTCCCCTGGGCCACTTTGCGGTCAGTTCAAAAGGAGGACATGAATTTCCAGGTCCTGATATGAGAAGATAGTCCTTACATAGTCTTACCTGGAAAAAGGGCTTCGGTGTGTGTGTGTGTGTGTGTGTGTGTGTGTGTGTGTGTGTGTATGTGTGTGTGTGTGTGTTTCTTATATAGAAAGTTAAACAATTGCATGTGTGCGTGAATTCTTGCACATGTGAATAGTTCTGTGCTCGTGGGAACACACCAGTGGATTATTGGTGGTGATTTCATACGGGAGTAGAATTTATGATGATGAAGGA
>JAOXYA010129930.1:0-10301 GCA_028565675.1 Sorex palustris
TATCACACACATACACACATACTCATACAAAATACTTATCACACACATACACACATACACACATACACACATTCATACACAATACTCATCACACACATACATACTCATACACACATTCATACACAATACTCATCACACACATACTCATACACACATACACACATACTCATACACAGTACTCATCACACACATACTCATACACACATACACACATACTCATACACAATACTTTTCACACACATACACACATACTCATACACAATACTTATCACACACATACACACATATATACATATTCATACACAATACTCATCACACACATACATACTCATACACACATCCATACACAATACTCATCACATACATACTCATATACACAATCACACACATACTCATACATCTGTATACACACACACATACTTACACACACAGTAATACCTAGGGTAGAGAGGTCCCACTCACTGGGAGTTAAGGAATGGCCTCTCTCTCTCTCTTTCTCTCTCTCTCTCTCTCTCTCTCTCACACACACACACACACACACACATACATACACACACACACACAACTTGAGGCTGAGAGCTCCCATAACAGGAAGCTAAGGATTGACTACTCACTCATTATTCGGACACACACACACACACACACACACACACACACACACACACACAGTGAAACCCTGGGCTTAGAAGTGCCTGTTGCCTGGCTTGAGCCTCCAGTCCTGACTCCCTTCTAGGGCTTTCTGAGGAGCCTCAGAGAGGGAGCAGAGCCAGAGAACTGGAACGGGCACCAAGAAACCAGGAGTGTACTTGGGCACAGAGGCCCTGGGGCCTGGACTTTTTTGGGGTCACAGGTTACTGACCCGCACTTGGGGTGTGCTCCCCAGCTTCTGCCTAAGGGCTTGAAGAAGCGGCTGCGCCTTCCAGGACCCGCAAGGTGGCTTGAGTACCTGCTTCCAGGACCTGGGGCCTCCTTATTGAGGAACAAGGAAGAAAATCAACTACGTTCTTGTCACTGTCCACTGTCACTGTCCTTCCATTGTTCATCAGTTTGCTCGAGCGAGTCCAGAAACGTCTCCATCGTGAGACTTGTTACTGTGTTTGGCATATTGAATACATCACGGGGAGCTTGGCAGGCTTTGCCGTGCTGGCGAGATACTCTCGGTAGCTTGCTGGGCTCTCCGAGAGGGGCAGAGGAATCGAACCCAGCTCGGCCTGGCTGGCTGCACGCAAGGCAAATGCCCTACCGTTGTGCTATTGCTCCAGCCTTAGTGTCAACAAAGCTTGATTTGTTTGGATTTTTTAAAAAATCAGTTTGAGGTAATTGATAGTCGTAGGAAAAAAATAATTGTGTGGTTCTGTGTCTCCACCCTGCACCTTTGGCTTGGGTTCCCTCTTCCCTAACTGCATACAGCAAAATGCCGAAAGTGGGAAAAGAAGGGAATGCTGTGGTGTGTGTGTGTGTGTGTGTGTGTGATGTGTGACTGCTATAGACAGGTCCCTATGCTGTTGAACACGTCCTGTGGTGTTCCTTCCCCCGCACCCCCTACCCCAACCTCCAGCCTCTACTCAAGTGTTTGCTCTTGTTCGTGTCAGATGGGAGTCCTGTAGGACCAGTTGGGGTGCTTTGTCCATTCGGTAAGATGCCTCTGATATGTAGCCAAGTGGGACACACTGTCATCCCTTCCCTCACTGCTGGAAAGTCATTACGGTGTGGACATACTCTCATTTGTCCTTTTTGTGACCCTTCAGCCAGGGACAGGCTTCTGGGTTGTTCCCAGGTGGGTGTTATTACAGATAAAGCTGCTCCCAGCCATGGTGGTCTGGTTTTGTGTGGGAATATGTTTCCATTTCTCTGGAGTGAATACCAATTGCTGGGCCTGTGTGTGTGTGTGTGTGATGTGGATGAGTGAGGGTGGATGGTGCCTCTTTGTGCTCAGGGCTTTACTCCTGGCTCTGTGCTCAGGGATCACTCCTAGTTGTGCTTGGGAGACCACGTTTGGTGCTAGGGATTCAAGGCGATGTGCAAGGCCATAAGCCCCGTGCTAGCCCTCTGGCCCTAGCAAGTCGATCATTTCAAGAAAAGCATGTTTGCGGGAGTCTGTGCCCTTCCCCATTTGCCCAAACAGCCTCGGAGTCGCTCCCCTTTCTTATCAGCATGTGTTGGTGACTTTTCATTGTTCTTTTGTTTTTGCTTTGAAGTCACACCTGGCAGGGTTGAAGGGTTACTCACAGGGGTGCTCAGGGAACCTGGATAGATTTAAGGTCTCCTGTGTGCAGAGCAGGTGGTCAGCCTGCTGAACTGTCTCTAGAGTCCTGACATCGTTACTTAAAAAATATATATTTATTTATTCTGGCTGTACTCAGGGGTTACCCCTGGCGGTGCTTGGTGGGTCATATGGGATACCGGGGATCGAACCCAGGTTGGCCACGTGCAAGGCAAACGTCCTACCCTCTGTACTATCGCTCTGGCCCTATAGTCATTACTTTTAATAACAGTTATTCCAATAGGTATATAGCAACATCTCATTGAGCTCTTACCTTGCATTTCCCTGATTCTCAGTGATCTACAACAGCTTTTCTTATTCTTATTTGCCATATGTTTATCATCTTCATTGATGATATATCTGTATGTTGTATCTGTTTTTGAATGGGATTCTCTTTATTAACACAACACAAACCCTTTATGGGGCATGTGATTTGCAAATAATTTCTCCCTCTCTGTAGTTTATTTTTAATCTTCTTTCACCGATGATGAGAATTTTGATTTTGTTATTGTTCTAAGGTCTTCCATGAGCACTTCTGGAAGTGGTCCCCATAATAAGAATTAAAGACTCACTCAGAATCTCTGATTTAGCAATGCTGGAGGTGGATCAGTACCAGAGATCAAACCAGAGGCCTCAAACGTGCAGGTCGTGTGCTCTGCCACATTTCCTGCTCCAAGTCTTTTTTTTTTTTAATTGAATCACCATGAGATACACAATTACAAAGATTTCATTATAGGGTTTCAGTCGTAAAATGTTCCAACACCCATCCCTCCACCAGTGTACATTTCCCACTACTAATATCCCCAGTTTCCCTCTCACCCCACCCCCACCCCTAGCCTATTGAAGTTTTGACTTTGAGGAAGTCTAGTTAATCAATTTTTAATTTTCTGAATCCTGCTTTTGATGTCGTGTCTAATAACTGCACTAGCCTCTAGTTCTTGAGGTTTTCTCCTATGAAATCTCCTCCTCTTCCTCCTCCTTCTCCTTCTTTTCCTTCTCCTCCTTCTTCTTCCCCTCCCCCTCCTCCTCCTTCTCCTCCTCCTTTTTCTCCCTTCTTGTCCTTCTCCTCCCTCTCCTCCTCCTCTTCCTTCTCCTCCTCCTCCTCCTCCTTTTCCTTCTTCTCTCCCTGACCCCCTCCCCCTCAACCCCCCAATCTTGAGTCACACTGATGCTCAAGGCAACTGAACCATGTTTCTTTGGCACACGGAGTTTGGGGCATAAAACACGGACAGCTCCGGTCAGGACTAGTTCATGGGGTGAACCTCACAGCTATCTAGCTGTTTGGGCTCAGTGGGAAGGAGACCTTATTCAGATTTTTCTGCCCCCACGCCCAGCCCTGCCCAGCCCCGCGCCTGGCTGTGTTGCTCTCCAGGGCCCTTGCGGTGGGTGGGTGGACAGTGCTCACACACTGGCCTCTGGGCTTGCTGGTGGTGGTAAGCTGCTGTGACCCTCACCAAAGTGTTTGCCTTGGGTTGTGGGGGCACCCACACCTCCCGTCCGCTGTGGGGTCTCACATCTCTTTGCGGTGTAGCTGTGCATGATGGGTGCTGTTGGGGATGGCCGCGAGCAGAGCTCCCCGGGCTGTGCTGGGGACGCGTGTGACAACTGGGGAGCGGGAGCTTGTGAGGAAGGTGCTTCTCCTCCGGACCCTCCTTCCTCCTCCAGCCCTTAGTCAGTGTCCAACGTGGAAACTCTTTGCCCGGTATTGTTGTTGGCTTTGGGCCCCTTCTAAGGCTCCCAGTAGAAAACTGCCCATCAGCTATCTGATTTCTAGGGGGACCAGCTCTCTCCATTCAGTCAGAACTGAGGGGCTATCTACACTTCAGGACTTTCAGGAATTTCGTTGTGGATCTGTGATCCTCTATGGGCAAGCCTGTGCATCTCACCGAGCCATGTCCCCCGGCCCTAGGACTGTGGTCTTACAACCATAGGAGTGGGGTGAATTGAAATGATCGGGTCCCCGGCCTTCCTTGCAGTGACATTTTACAAGAAGGAACAGGAACCCTCTGTCTAATTCTGGCTCTGAGCACACCATCAGAGACACTCATGCCCAAGAATGGAGATATGTCTCCAGGACCCGTGGGAGGGAGAAAAACAGAAGCTTTCAGAGAGCAGCTGGGTGACTGCCAGGATGCCCCAGGCTGTCCTGGCATAGCTTCGAGGTTGTGTCTCTTCATTCGTGGGTCGAAGGCCTCCAGCTCACTCTACCTCTACTCAGTTCCATTCGACGGGGGCAGGTGCCCCCCACAGCAAGACCAGGCTTGGCTTTGACGCTCTTCCTGGGAGGAGGGTAAAAATGGCATGTGTCATGTAGCACACATACTCAGACGTCCGAGGAGGGAATGGCATGTCTAGCCAAGAAGGAGGGTCAGTGAAGAGCTAACGCTTGGCGGGGGTTTTCGCCAATGCTGGGGTCTGTCACATTTGACACAGGAAAATCTAACCAAACTATCAGTAGGCAGCCCAGCTTGGGCCTGCTGGTCTGAAGGGCCAAAGCATATGTGAGACACCAGGACAATACAGATGGTGAGAGGAACTGCACAGTCACTGGGCTGGTCTCTGGGTCCCGAAGGGTAGAGTGGGGGTGTAGCCAGCACAATTGGGGTAGCGAGGGTATCTGAAAGGACAATTTCCTGGGGTATATTTTGGGTTTTTGTTGTTTTTTTTTCTCTTTGCTTTTTGGGTCACACCCAGCAATGCACAGGGGTTACTCCTGGGTTTTCACCAGGAATTACTCCTGGCGGTGCTCAGGGGACCCTATGGGATGCTGGGAATCGAACCCAGGTCGGCCGCGTGCAAGGCAAGCGCCCTACCCGCTGTGCTATTGCTCCGGCTTCCCCCTTCTGCCTTTTGGACCATGTGCTTGCAGTGTAGACAACTGTGCCCATCCAGTGGAGACCTCTGGGTCTCCCCTTGTCCCTCCTTTGGCAAAAGCCACAGCTGGACCTGGTGTTTCTGGGAGAGAGGAGCCTGGGAGTAGGATGTGTGTGTGTGTGTGGGGGGGCGCACTGCCTTAGGGGTGCTGAGTTCAGACCTGGAAAAGATGCCAAAACGCGGAGAGCTGGAGGGGTCTGAGACTCCGGTTCTGGTCGCGACCCTCCATCAAGCCCCTCTTTCTCTGCTGCCTTGTCCACCCCTCCCCACCCCACATTTTCCCCCCTCCCATCCCCCAAAGTGCCCAGAACGATAGCACAGTGAGGAGGGCATTTGCCTTGCACGCGGCCGACCCGGGTTCGATTCCTCCATCCCTCCATCCCTCTCGGAGAGTCTGGCAAGCCCCTGAGAGTATCCCACCCACATGGCAGAGCCTGGCAAGCTCCCCGTGGCGTCTTTGAGATGCCAAACACAGTCACGACAAGTCTCACCATGGAGACGTGACTGGTGCTCGCTTGAGCAAATCAATGAACAACGGGATGACAGTGCAACAGTGTCCAGAACCTCAGAGCCTGCTGTGGCCACCCAGCTGTGCTTCCTCCTTCTCCAGACCTGGTGGTCTCAGGGCAGGGGGTGTCCAGAGGTTCCTCCGGGAAGGATACTGGGGACCCCCCCACCCTTCTTCAGAACAAGGTGCTGTCCAGGGACACTCAAGGGAGTGAGTCCGGGGAGATGGGGGGCTGCTTTCCAAGCTTTCCTCATTCAGGGTTCAGGCATGGGGACCCCAAGCAGAGGGTCCCCACTGTCTTCCTGACCTCCAGACCCCCCTAGAAGCCCCCTTCGCTCTCCGTTCAAACTCCAGGCTCTTTTGGGTTTCCCAACAGAGTCAGCCCAGCCTCAGGGGTGCTGGGAGGGCTTGTGCCCGTCCATGTCGCTAGGTGGCGCTGTTGTCCCACACAAGGTAGCTGAGCCTTGGGGGGGGGGTGCCATGTGGGACCTGGTCCCAGGGGGCCTCGACCTGTTCCCCTCCCCGACCCCACCCACCAGGGAGTCCCCACCTGCCTATCATTCTGCAGGGCACAGGGGCATTTGGGGAGGAGGGGCTGTGCATGTGCACACGTGTGTGTGTGTGTGTGTGTGTGTGTGTGTGTGTGTGGTAGTGAGAGAGAGACAGAGACAGAGACGAATTTGCATTTGAAGCAACTTGGGAAACCCAGTGACTCTCCCCAGATGCCCACATTCTTCCAAAAAAGGGGTTGGTTGGGATGGTGGAATGTTCTGGAGGGCCTAGGACACCAGGCCACAGACCTGAGGGGCTGGCACCCGAGGGGGAGGGGTTTGGGGTGGGGGAGGAAGGAGATCAGGCAGGTGCCCGCTGCCATCACTGCAGGAGGGAGCTGGGGGCACTGTGTCCAGGTTCTGGAACCTGGAACCGCGCCTGGTTCTTCCTTTGCTCTTCTCTCTCTCTCTCTTCGTCGTCTTCGAGATGTCAAACTCCCTCCCTCTCTCTCTCCCTCCCTCCCTTTCTCTCTCTCTTTCTCCCTCTCTCCCCCTCCCTCTCTCCTTTCTGGTACTGGAGCCACACCCTGTGATGCTCAGGGGTTCCTCCTGGCTCTGCACTCAGGGATCACTCCTGGCGGTGTTCAGGGACCCTATGGGATGCCGGGGCTCGAACCCTCATGCAGAACAAGGCCCGTCCTGACGTTCCATCTGGTCCCTTTTTTCATTCCTCTCAGCTTTCTCATCTTGCCTTTACCCCCTCACCCCTCGGAAGAGAACCCCTTTGTAGGTTCCTCAGCACCCCAACTTGATTTTTAAAAAATGTGCCTGAGTGGCGCCCCTGAGAGGCTCCACTGTCTTTTTTTTTTTTTTGCTTTTTGGGTCACACCCGGCGATGCATGCACTCAGGAATTACTCCTGGTGGTGCTCGGGGGACCATATGGGATGCTGGGAATCGAACCCGGGTCGGCCGCGTGCAAGGCAAATGCCTTACCCGCTATGCTATCACTCCAGCCCCTCCTTCCCTTCTTTTTGCAGCAGTGGGGGACCCTTTCTCTGGGCTCTGTGCTTACACTGGCCTACCCAGGTTCAGTCCTTGGCATGTGGTCGGTCCCTGAGCCCCATCACAAATAATTCATGAGCACAAAGCCAGGAGTCAGGCCTAAGCACTGCTGGGTGCGCCACCCCCAAAATATAGGGCTGGAGAGAGAGTATAGTTGGTCAAATATTTGATCATGTGACCCTCATACGGTCCCCGGAACCTCACCCAGAGTGATTTCTGAGCCCAGAGCCAGGAATAAGTAAGCCCTGAGTATAGCTGGGTCTGGCCCAAAAATAACAAATAAACAAGAGGGACTAGAGAGTTAATCCAACAGGTATGGCACCTGCCTTGCGTGTAGCTGACCTGGGTTCGATTCCCGGCATCCTCGGAGCACTTCCATGAGTGACTCTGAGTGCAGAGCCAAGAGGGACCCCTGAGCATCACAGGGTGTGCTTCCCCCAGAAAAAAAGTCTTCTGGAAGGAGAAAGAGCTTAACAAATGATGACCAGGAGTTGAGGACATAGAAGGGGGTTTGGTTGCTTTCCTGGCTTAGTGGCCAGCCCTGGTTTGCAAATTGCCCCTGAAAAGTGCCAGAAGCTTCTGAGCACGGAGTCAGGAATAGTCCCTTAGCATTGCAGGGGGAGGCTGACTCTGCTCCCAGATGATGACTGCGACGGCCCGGGGAGGTGAGAGACCTGGGTTCCAGCCCCAACTCCACCTGTCCCCAAAGCGCCTCCGGCTGTGACCCAGAGGAGCCCCTGAGCACCACCAGGTGTAACACCGGAGCCAAAAGCACCACCAGCAAAAAGGATGATGAGAGCAGGGTAATGGGTCAGTGGTAAGGCACAGGCCTTGCATGTATGAGGCCGTGGGTTCTGTCCCTGGCACCACAAACACACACACACACACACACACACACACACACACACACACACACACACACTGAACCCAGGCTCTGGCTTAGTGGTGGAGTACATAACTGGCACAGGTGAAGCCCCTGCATGACCTCCAGCACTGCGTGTCCCCATCAGGCAGGGCTGGGTGTGGCCCTATTTTAAAACATGGCTGACAGGGCTGCGGCGATAGTACAGCGGGTCTGGAACTTGCCTTGGTCGTAGCCGAGCCAGGGATGACCCAGGTTTGAACCCTGGCATCCTATATGGTCCTTGGACTCCTTGCCAGGAGTGATCCCTGAGTGCCCAGAGTAAAGTAAATCCTGAGTACCGCTGAGTGTGAAACCCCCCCCCCCAAAGAAAAAAAGAAACTGGCATTTTCCCCGGTATTGCTGGGTTCTGAGGACTCCGCTCTGCAGAGGATCCTGAGGCCGGTTTCGAGTGGGATCAAGGATTGCAGTGGCTGGGGCTGGAGCGATAGCACAGCGGGGAGGGCGTTTGCCTTGCACACGGCTGATCCGGGTTCGGATTCCCAGCATCCCATGTGCTCCCCCAGCACCGCCAGGAGTAATTCCTGAGTGCAGAGCCAGGAGGAACCCCTGTGCATCGCCTGGTGTGACGTGCAAAAAAAAAAAAAAGAGCAGTGGTGGTGGCCGGCGATGAGTGGGGGCTCACCAGCGCCCCCTGGTGCCCAGGGTGAGCTTTTAGGAAGCCCTGACACTGACACTGTATTTTATTATTTATTTATTTATAAATTTATCTTTTATCTATTTGTCTTGGGAGGGTCACTGGTTACTCCTGGTGGGGCTCAGGGGACCATAGGGGATGCCGGGGTGACTGGTTACTCCTGGTGGGGCTCAGGGGACCATAGGGGATGCCGGGGATCGAACCCTGGTGAGTCCTGCGCAATGCAGATGCCCTCCCCGCTGCACTATGGCTCCTGTCCCTTTTATTATTTATTCACTGTGCCCAGGGGACCGGGCGTGGCAGGTGCCAGGGATGAAAGCGGGGCTCCCACACACTGCTCACGCGATCCATCCTTTGTGGCCCCCAAGGCACGTGGGCAGGAGTGGGGGGTGGGGGTGGTTCCAGCTTGAACCGGAAGCTGGGAGGTGCCAGGACCCGAGGGGCACATTCCCCGCCAGGCACACCCTGCAGCCCCGCAGGACCCTGACACGCAGATTGGCCTTGGTGCCCTCCTGGTGTCCTGGAGGGTTTGTTTGCTTCATCATTTGCTCAGGAGACGTCCCCTGTGGCGCTGTTCTGTGTAGCGGGAACTGGTTCTGCCAGCCAGAAAACTGGGGGTCAGAGATAATCCAGCCAGCGTACCATGCAGGCTGGATCCTAGATACTCCATAGGGTTCCCCAGCACTGCTGGTTGTGATCTCTGAGCACAGAGTCAGGAGTACACGGCCAGGTATGTTCCTCCTGAAAAAGTACTTTTTTTTAAAAGCATCTGGAAAATTGTTCTTGGCGCGTTTCAAAAACATCTTGAAAATTGTCCAAGTCTGCTGAGGTAGCACATGAGTTTGTTTAGTTGGCACCTTCCGAACACGTGTGTGCAGGGAGGGTTGGGGCAGGAGTGACACTGGGGTGTCGCCAATGTCCCTGTCCACCCCGGGGCCGCTCACCGGAGGGGCTGGCTGGCAGTGGGGGCAAGAGAGGCCTGCAAGTGAGCCGGGGCTGTGGACATCAAGGCAGACAGACCCGGGGGGGGGGGGGGCGGGCTGAGACTGGAGGGGGGGGGGGCAGTGGGGGAGGGGCAGAGGAAGGGGACCCCGACAGAGAGCAGCCAGGCTGTTCACATCTCAGTGAAGAGACCACAGGGATGGAGAAATAGTACAAGAGTAAGAGACTTGCCTTCCACCTGGCCCACCCCAGTTGTTTGGCTCCCAGCCTAGGGTGTATTTCCCCAAACACCACCTGAGTAATTCCTGAGCACAGAAGCAGTAGCAAGACCTGCGCATGTCCAGGTGTGGCCCAGAAACCACCCCCTCACCACCCCCGCCAAAGGGAAGATGTTCTGTGTAAAGCATCAGGAGGGCACCTCATTCACTCTTTTTTTTTTAAAGAGTTATTTTTTATTATTTTATTTTATTTTATTTGCTTTTTAGGTCACACCCTACAATGCTCAGGGGTTATTCCTGGCTCTGTCACTGTCACTGTCCTCCCGTTGTTCATCGATTTGCTCGAGCGGGCCCAGTAACGTCTCCATTGGAGACTTCGTTGT
>JAOXYA010129946.1:0-10301 GCA_028565675.1 Sorex palustris
AATGGAGACGTTACTGGCGCCCGCTCGAGCAAATCGACGACTAACGGGAAGTTAAGTGATTAAGTGATTAAGTGATTCTCCAGGAGAAAAAAATATAATTGTGAGTAATTTAAATTAACACTTAAATTATTGAAAATAGTGACTTTGCTCTGTTTCTAATTGTCCATAATTGGTTTATTTTGCATATTATTCAATTTTCTTGAGAGTATTAGCATATTACTAACAACTAAGTTTAACTAAAAATCTAAAAACTCTAAATTTCCTGCCATATCCTAAAATCTTATATGTGAATAAAAACGCTTCTCTGGTTCAAACTGACAAATGAAAAGAAATATAAATTATATTCAAATTAATAATCATAGCAAAAGAATTTAGATGCAAAGATGAACCAAACTGCTGCTATTGGAAGTGAGATCAGTAGATTTTATGAGTTGATATACTTCTGTAGCCAACTGTAAGCAAAACAGAAACTATGTATTTATAGCCATAATAACACAAAATTTAAATGAGCCAGATAGAGTTTGAGTCTCAAGTAAGAATGTGCACTTTATATCCAATTAAAAATATTCAGACTCAACTCACATTGCTCCGTGTGCTACCCAGGCACAGAGCTGTCAGTGAGAGAATCCACAAGAACCACTAGCAGGGACGTGTACTTCATGGAGAAATACAGAATGAGATAGGGGTTATATCTAATGACATATCCCCAGAGTGGTCATGACACCAAAGATAAGCACTTATCACAACTGACATTTGTGGAAATATGTTTGTACTTTACCTCTTCTCATCAGGCCACCAAGACTACAGGAATCAAGAGAGATTTAACGGCTTATTCATTATCTCTAGGAAAATGAGTTCTCCTTTCACTGCTCTGGGTAGCGGGATGTTTTTCTACCTCTTGAGCCTTCTGCTTTGTAGACAGTGCTTCCTTTTCCTAGCAGCCAGGGACTTGTGCCTTTGAGCATTGTTCTCGGGAGGCTTCAATTTGCTGCTTGCTATGTGGATGGATATATTGTAGAGGAATTTAGAAGGAGAAAGACATATATAGAATAATCTGTCCCATATTAAAAAAAAACATTGTGAGAAATAACAAATGCCCATGAGCAATAGAAACTGAGAACTGGTATTCAGTAATAAACCCATGTTGCTAGGAGATAAGGGGGGGGCGGGGAAGACGGAGGAGTGGAACAGGAGGACAATGATGGATGAATGTAGAACCATGGTGGAATATTTTATGCATGAAATCCTACAGTAACAGTTTTATTAATCAAGAAACATAAAAATATAATTAAAATATTTTTAATTAAACATATTATCCTACTTTTACAAAATTTCTTTAACATTTGAAATTGTATAATACAGTTTATACAAAATAATCCCAAATCATTATATTTCTCATGGAATCTATTATAAGAGTTACTGGTATCTTTCTCCACCTTCTCCTTACTAGGTGTCATGAAACTCTGAAAATAGGTTTGGTAAAGGAAAAGCATCTGACTCAGACCTGCAGATTCAGAACAGTATTTTGGCAATTGCATGCATGGAACCAAATACCACCACTGAAACCCTGGGTGCTTCCATTTTCATTTCTTTGCGTAAGATTTCATTGTTTTTACATTATTTTTGTATGGGTTCAAATACTTAGATATGAAGTTCAATGATTAACTTCATAGCTCTACATTGATGTCTCACTCCCACACCCACCTGCAGGATTTCAGTATCATCTCATCGCCAAAATGACACCTTTACTCAACCTCTCCGGTCACCCTCTCAGAGTCACCAGTTTTGTACTTTTAACTCATTTTTATCTCAAGAAGACCAAAGGAGCTGTTTAATATTGAATAAAAATAAATCAGCAGATGTTTTTCACCTTGTCTTGTCAGTTATACCCAAGTTGGAGTAGAAGTAAACATTTGTGCTTAAACTGCAAGCAATTCATGAAAAAACATCTTTCCAGTAACCAATCTCCATGGGGCCAGAGTGATAGTGCAGTATGCATGGTACTTGCTTTGCATGTGACTAGCCTAGATTCCAGTACCAGAATCCCGTGTAGTGTTCTGAATAACTCCAGGAGTAATTTCTGTATACATAACCAGGAGTAACCCCTAACCACCACTGGGTATGGCACAAAAGGGAACCAAAAAAATTATCAATATCCTACCCCCTTCTCCATAGAGTCTATATATCAATGCATACTAAAAAATTACAAATATTATCTCTCTTCTACTCTTTCATATATAACAGAATTCAATAAATAATGAAGTCTCTCGTTCAGCTCCACTGTCTCCCCTCTCAATTGCTTAGGAGCATTACTCCATACTAAAATGATGAAAATTCAATGATTTTTAAAATTATCATCATAAACAATATCCTTTTAACATTAGCAGGTGCCCACTAAAGTCTTTTGAGTCTTAGAAGACAGAAATAATCACTGTGAATGTTTAATAAATATACTCAAACAAACAAACAAACAAAAAACTTTCCAAATTAGGAATAATGATGCTTTTTCTAGGCATGTCTCTTCTGGTTACAGTTCCATTTAACGACTTTTGTTTTTTTGCAAGTGGCTCAATTCTCCATTGCTATAAAACTTCCCCCTCATTCATTTTTTGTTTCCTTGTTGAAAAAAATTCATAATGCCCCACTGTGACCCTGAACATTTTAGGCTTTGGGACACACCAATGAGCATAAAAAGAAAGCTCCCTGTTTTCTAACAGCTCACACATGGACTTTAATAGACCAGGCACTACAAGGTCATATTACTTCAACTCTATCTCTTCTTTGCATGTTAGTGAGTCATTCTCAGTCACTGAGATGTCACATTTTTCATGTCTAGATTTCTAGAGTTGTCACAGACTTCATGTGCTGAAGAGAGGGAGGGTCAGAAAACAAGAAGTATGGACTCAAGAGTTCTGCTGCTGTTCCTCACAGCCTGCCCTGAATTCTCCCCTCCGGACACTATGCATTGGGACATGACCTAGGAAGCTAGTGGGAAAATCAGGACTTTAGAATACGTCAGTTTGTCAAAAGTTGTGATTCAGTAGAGAAATCCCAGGTTTTAATCAGAAAGGTCAGGCAGAATTCAAATACGGGATGTCAAAGCTGTGTGGCTGCTTAAATAGTCTAAATTGCTTCTCTCTGATCTCAGTTAAGTGTATGGCCATGAGAATCCATGATCATACTGAAAATTCTTTCTCATTTGTGTTTCCAGCAACACCATCTGAGCATGGATATAACTGATACAGCCTTGGTGACTGAAAACACACCACAGAATATAAGTTACTGGGTGTTTGACAGAATGTTTGGCATAGATATGGATTTCTTGATCACAAGCATTCGGAAAATCGTCATTTCCCTGGTGTGGCTGGCAGGAAGTGCTGTGCTACTCTATGTCCTGACTTTCTGCATGCAGAGGAATGTTTCCTCTGTCTACATCCTCAACTTGGCAGGATCTAATAGTCTCTCTATCCATCCAGATGTTATTATCCATAAATAATTTTGTCTATTATTTCAAATTATACTTCAGCTTCATTCCAAAATTTATATTTATGGTGTTTGTATTTCCCTATATTGCAAACTTGAGCATTCTTAGTGATGGTAACACTGAGCACTTTATGTCTGTCCTACAGTCCATCTGGTATCGTTGCCACTGCCTTAAACACATATCATCTGTCATGTGTACCCTCATCCATGCTTCTGAGCATCCTGAGAATAGAGTTCACTGGTTATCTGTCTGGAGAATATGATACGCATTTTTGAAATATGATATACATTGCCACGTGGTTGATTTACACCTTTGTGCTTCTCTTTGGATTGAGTCTGACCAGATTGCTATGTGGCTCCAGGAAGATGAAGCTGACCCATCTGTATATGACCGTTGGGCTCACAGTGCTGGTCTTCCTCCTCTGAAAGGAGCATCAGTAATTTGCTCTTCTTCTGGATACCAATTACATATTTAAAATTTTAGAGTTTCTGAAGCAACATCTAATTCTTTAAGCCACTAATGTACCAAGAGTAGCATACCCACATTTGATGGGGTGTAAAGTAGAGGACAACCGATCTTGATCAAGTTTATGTGTGTGTGTGTGTGTGTGTGTATTTGCACAGAAGGCTGAACCTCTGCAAACATGTTAGTAATTTATTATACAAGGGTCTAATGGTCCAAGGTGAAATACAACAATCTTCACACTCTTCTCTAAAGAAAACTTTTTGGATTATATTATGAGGATTATTCATAGCAAGCACTACAAAATAAATTATTTCATATCTGCCTCTAGGGCAGGCTAGGTGAAAGTGAGAAAATTCAAAATGTCACTGTCACTGTCCTCCCATTGTTCATCGATTTGCTTGAGCAGGCTCAGTAACATTGTGAGACTTGCTACTGTGTTTGGCATATCGAATACGTCATGGGGAGCTCACCAGGCTTTGCCTTATGGGAGAGATACTCTCAGTAGCTTGCTGGGCTCTCCAAGAGGGGCAGAGGAATCAAACTCCGGTGGCCATGTTGGCTTTGTGCAAGGCAAACGCCCTACCCGCTGTGCTATCACTCCACTCGAAATAATGGTTGTGGGAAGTTATAACACCAGTGGGATTGTTGTTCGAATATTGAATATAATAAAATTTTAAACAGCTTTATTAAAATACAGTGTAAAAAGATTTCAAAATAGAAATAAAAAATAAATAAAAAAGAAACATTTGGGAACAGGGTTTCCTGATTCTGAAATGTACCAGGTAATTGGGCCCTGTTGTGATTGGATACCTGTTCCCAAAACCTCAGAAAAAGTAGTTCTGAGGATAATATAAATAGTGAGTAACTTCAGTCTCTACAACCCTGATACTTTCTCAGAAACTGCCCCCTTCAGAGATATTTGGTGGGCACTCCTCTCCTGATAAATTATGTGGCAGAAAACAGTGACAATTTCATAGACATAGAGCTGGGACCAGAGTTTTTGAGGAGACAAAAAAGACAAGGACTTGCCACAACTGACATTAGTTTTCAGTGACATGAATGAACAGGGCATCACCCTGCTACAGCTACACATATTTTTATTTTTCCTCTTCTCACCAGACCACCAAGACTTCAAGAACTGGGACTTTATCAAACTCAAACACTTCTGCACAGCTAAGGAAAAATGGGCTAAAACGAAAAGATATCAACAGAATAGGAGAAAATATTTGTATTCAACACATCAGATAAGGAATTCATATCTGATATAAGTAGAGCACAAAGGTTAACAACAGAAGTCAGTTGAAAAGCCCTATCCAAAAATGGAGAGAGAAAATATTTTGATCAGGCACATTTGTTAAGGAGACAGACTGATAGCCAGTAGTCAAGGAAAAACTATTGATCATCACTTACTATCAGGGACATATAAATGAGGGTGACAATGAGATATCATCTGAAACCCATGTGACTAGCACATATCAGAAACAAAAACCAACATGAAACAAAACTAGAAAATATCTATTGGTGGGTATGCGGTGAAAAATGAACTCTCATTTGTGGTTTTAGTTAGTGCAAGCCTATGAAAAACAATATGGAGGTTTCTGAGAGAATTAAGTATAGAGTTAGCATGGGGTAGAAGCTACAGTACAGTGGGTAAAGAGCTTGCCTGGCATGCGGCCAATTCGGGTTCAATCTCTGGTATCCTGTATGCTCCCTCAAGTCTGCCAGGAGTGATCCTTGAGGACAGAGCAAGAGTAAGCCCTGAGAACCATTAAGTGTGACCTAAACTAAGTAGACAGTTACCATAGGATCTAACAATTCCACTTTGTTTCTATCTATTGCCAGGACAAACCGTTCATTCAAGAGAATATATGCTCACTATTATTCATAGCAACTCTCAGAACAATAATTAGAATGTGGAATCAACCCAAGTGCCCCAAAACAGAGGAATGAATAATGAAAATAAGATACATTATATGCACAACTTATACATGGCAGCTGCAAGGGATGAAGAAACACATTTTTTTCCCTACAACTTAGATATAACTGAAGAATACCATGTAAGTTAAGTGAATCATAAAAGAATATATACCAGATTAGATAACTTATCTTTGATCTATATAAGAATAATAGGAGGAGGGAATGCCTATTTTCTTAGCACAGATACCTAGACCACCCCACCCACTAAATATAGAAATGAAACAGGAAAAGAAAGAAATAGAAAAGCTAAATCTGGTGGAAGGGGAAATTACAGGAGGAAGGTTCAGGAGTTTTGAATACAATGGTAGTGCAGAGATAGGATTTATGTATATATGTATATTACAGAGCCAATGATACTCTAAGTATGAAATTGAAACATGACCAATAAAATTTAGAAATATGCCCATCAAAAAGGCAGATGAGGAGTTGGGACAGCAACTAGATTCATTGGTGGAGGAAAGTCAGCATGTTTTAATTACTACCTTTGTACTGTAGCCTGAAGAAAAGATTATTATGTATCTGCTTTTTTTCTTTTTTCCTTCAGAGCTACAATGGTCACACAGAAACTTTAGCTTTTGATTTATAAAACAAAAAACAAAGAAACAAAAAACCTTTATATCTACTTCTAGTTTACTTAAAAATTGTCATTGGTACTTTAACAAGATCCATGTAGCAGTAATGAAAGCTACAGTCTAAAAACTAGAGAGATTTAGGTTTGAATTTGGGTTAAAGGACACATAAACTATTAGTAAGATGTACAATATCTTCAAAGCTTTATTTCTTTCCTCTGAAAAATGTAATAGTAATTGCCTAGTAGCTGGGGTTGCCATGAGTATAGATGATCATATAGCAGAGGCTCGTGTCTTTACTTCTCATCTCAGGGGCAGTTGTTGAGAATTTTTGAACATGGATCCACCCACCACAGCCTGGAAGACTGAACTCACAATGATCTATAGAACTAACCATGCCATCCGTGAACTTCTTCACATACAAACGCTTATACTGGACTTGTTCTTTATTGCTACTGTCCTAGCTGAACAGCAGGAAATGTATTGTGTTATGTTTCCTGGACTTTCACAGATGGAGGGATACTTTCTCTGTAACCTCAATGAGATATTTTCTGATCTTCTCTCCTACTCCTTCCAGAAGTCTTGGGAGACGTTCATCGACCCCTTCCATTCCATCTTCATCTACATACCCTGATTTTCACCATATGTCCACATTCTCCTAAGTCTCAGGGCTAAACATCCAAGCTATCATCACTGAGGCTTGCACGGCCAAGTGCCGCACAATGTGCTGCTGTCACCATCTGAAACACATGTCAACAACATGCCTGTCATATTACGGGCCTTGACCCTGCTGCTGAGTGTCATAGAAGGGAAGGGCAGTGGCTTCCATTTTGGAAATAATGACTAAAAGGGTCCCATTACAGCTGAATATTCAATATTTTTAGTTTTAACTTCTTGATGGATCTTCTCTGGCCCCACTGGACATACCGATGACTGGATTGCAGACCAAAGAGCTCACCAGGCTCTCTCCGAGCATCAACTCACAGTGTGCTGGTCTAAACACCCTGTGAACTCCCCAGGAAATCCACTGGTTCCTGAACAATTTATATTCTGAAAGATATAGATGCTTGCCCTGTTAGCTTTATCCATTTATGTTTATCTTGTCTGTGATGGTAGCTGCACCTCTTTCTGTTTAGCTACTTTGTTTGACCTCACAGGAGCAACAGCCTGGTAAGATCCTCATTTTGATTCTCCTGAGGGCCTTGCAAGAATTCCCTGAGATACAGAATGAAAGTGAAGACAGCTTACTCAGGAGCTTCTTCAGATGGTGGGATGCATATGAGTTCAAAAAATAAAGTGCTGGTGCTGCTGGGACTACACCTGCCTTTGGTGGCCCAGAGCTGCGTCCCACCCTCCTCAGACTTCCCCAGCACAGAGATAGAGAGATAGAGGACCACAGCCTGATGGTGAAATTGGCCCACTTAATGCAGAGCTGCTAGCATATTTACAGAACATCTGAGGGAGGTTGAGGTAAAGGACTTATATTTGACTGATCATTTACATAGGTAAGACATCTGAAAATTTACATAGATCATTTATATGGAAAAACATAAGAAATTTTTTTTTGGGTGGGGGAGATTAATGTGCAAGAGCTCTGTTTTCCATGGACCTCTATATTGCTTTTTTCTTTCATTCTAGTTGTATATGTTATCAATACTGGCAGTTATTTGGATAAAAACTGTAAGAGACAGAGATCCCAACACTCAGTTCTCTGGACTCTGAGAGCGAGAAAAACTTTTATCATAAATCCCAGCCTATGTCTCCTCAGGCCAGTTCAGATTGACTTTCCCTGTCTCTTAAGTCATAACACTTGCATCAAGACCATGCATTTGTGCTTTCTATACTGTCCCGTTTCGATGCCAGGGTAGCTTTGCCACTCACCCCGTGTCCAACCCAGTCCCATAGTGGGGCCTCCTTTTGGGGTGTTAGGAACTACAGCAACTGAAGTCTGGATTAAATATTTATGGCCAAAGCCCAGGAATAGATCTATTTCAGAGTCAATCAACTCCAAATTAGGAGCATAGAATTCTTGATCTTCCTGTATTTAACCAAAAAACATTGCTCTATCACTTAATCACTGGACCACTTGACATCCCATTACACATTGATTTGCTTGAGAGGGCACCAGTAATGTCTCTATTTGTCCCTGTCACGTGCTAGTGTAGCCCAATGGCATCTGCTCGTTCTAGGAAAATGAAGAACCTCAAACCAATCATTCAGGATCTTGACAAAGTAGTCTGACCATCTCATAGGTGGGTGGCCATGCAATCTTTTGACATTCCATGGATTTCAGTCTGTAACAGCTCTAGTCCAGTGGTCATCTCCAAATCTCATTATGTGTCCAGCCCATCTGATTTTTGACACCGTGGCAAACGAGACAGCTTCCCTGAATCTTGACCGTGGACAGAGGTCAGAACTCTGGATTCATTCTCTCGTTTGAGTGAAGCGTGTTACTCTAAGCATAGCTCTTTCGATTCCTCTTTGGGAGACCCGAATAACGTTCTCATCTGTTTTCATAGGGCCCAGGTCTCTGAGGCATAGACGACAAACAACAGGCAGATCAGGCGATAGTTGCCAAAGTTGTGGATGTCTCCCTTCTTGTACAGTAGTATAATCCTGCTGGTTCACCACTGGGACAGAACCTTACATTCAGACAGGTAGCATGTGAAGAGCCAAGCCAGTGTATTGATGAGTTCTGATGGCAGATTCTTCAGGTGTTTGCGTCTGACCTTGTCTGGGCCAGGTGCTGTTCACTTCTTTACCAACGAATCGTGTGTTGAATTTCAGAAGGGACAACATTGGGAATGACATATCCATCCTGTGGAATTTGTTATGTGGGCAGGTGGACATTGTTCTTGAAGAGATCCGAGTAGAATTCGTGCATAATCTTCTCCATTGCCCTTCTGGAAGATGTGATAGATCCATCAGGACATCAGAGGGCAGTCATCTTGCTTTTGTAGTTGGCGAAGGACATTGAAAATGCTTTTCCCAGCTTCTGCCGCATCTGCCAGCACTGCTACTCTTCTCTCTTTGAGGTATTCTTTTATTGCTTCTCTGCAATGCTTTGTGAATTCAGATGTTTGTTTGTGGTTGTCTGAGGCTTGTGCCAAGCCACGTTGGTGAATGAGATCAAGAGTTTTCGAAGCCAGGTGTCATTTTGTAGCTATCTCTCTCTTGGAGTTCCTCGCACAATCATGGAGGTACTGAACCAGTAGATATTCCCCGTCAATGTTGTCAACAATGGCATCTTCCCATGCTGCCACAATAGTGCCTAAGAGCTCCCAGTTGGTGGTCGTTCTGGGAGTTATCTTCTTAAACTTTGCAGCCCTTTCTCCCTGCTCCATGAAGTAGAATATTGCACAAAGAAGACGGTGGTTCAAACAGATTGGACCACCGTCTCCTTCGTGAAACAACAGTGACATTGGTCAGGCAAAACTGCCAATTGAATGTGATGTGATCAATTTCGTTTTGGAAGTGTCCACCAGGAGATTCCCAAGTTCAACGTTTATATTCAGCCTTCTGGAACTCTGAGTTACCATGGATGGTTTTTGTTGATGTTTTGAACTCAGACAGTCTCCACCCTGTTTGTTCCATTCTAGGCCATGGGTCCCGATATGGAATTCTTCATCTGTTCTTCTCCGTCCTATCTTGGCACAGCAGGTAGGGTGTTTGCCTTGCATGCAGTCAATATGACCTATCCGAGTTTGATTCCTCCGCCCCTCTCGGAGAACCCAGCAAGCTACCAAGAGTATCTCGCCTACATAGCAAAGCCTGGCAAGCTACCCATGATGTATTTGATATGCCAA
>JAOXYA010129982.1:0-10300 GCA_028565675.1 Sorex palustris
GAATACTCTCGGTAGCTTGCCGGGCTCTCCGAGAGGGGCGGAGGAATCGAACTCAGGTCAGCCATGTTGGCTGCGTGTAAGGCAAACGCCCTACCGCTGTGCTATTCGCTCTGCGAATATTCTTTGCTCTAGAATATCCATGCTCTAGAACATTCTTTTTTTTTTTTTTTTTTGCTTTTTGGGTCACACCCGGCAATGCTCAGGGGTTACTTCTGGTTCATGCACTCGGGAATTACTCCTGACGGTGCTCAGGGGACCATATGGGATGCTGAGAATCGAACCTGTGTCGGCCATGTTGGCTGCGTGCAAGGCAAATGCTCTACTCGCTGTGCTATCGCTCCAGCCCCTCTAGAACATTCTTGATTTCTTGATTTTGCAGATCCGAAACTCTTCACCCTTTGTACCAACTCCCATTTCCTCGTTCACCTTTTTCTCTTTAGAAACACAGTTTGGGCCGGATAGAGAGCAGAAGGGGTAAGGTGGTGGGTGGCATTGCAGCCACCCAACCTCTGTCCAAAGCCCTGAGTATGGCCAAGGGGGTCACTTCTGAGCATAGAAACAAAAATAGCCCCTGGTGTGGCCCAACCCTGCTCCCCAAAAAGAAAAAAGGAAAGAAAAATCAGTGTGAGCCATGAATACATCACAATCCTTAGTCATGGGCCTGGCAGATAGCTCCATGGCTGGCGTGCACGGTGGATCCCCAGGGCTGATCCCCAGAACTGTGTTGTCCCCTAAGAACCATGGGAAAGAGTTCCAGAAACCCCCTCCAAAAATAAAAAACAGCACTAGTGGGAGCCCAGCGCATGACAGCTGTGTTCTTCAGCCTTTTGACGCCTGTGGACACCACCTGTTCCACACCGGCAGAGTGAAGGAAGGCACTGAACAGCGGTTTCCAACCCTTCTGCGCCCGGGGTCCAGGGGTTGAAGTTTATGCTTCGCTTGCCCCGAGTTTGGTCACCAGCACCACAAACGGTCCCCTGGGGCTGGAGAGACAGCACAGAGGGTAGGGCGTTTGCCTTGCACGAGGCTGACCCGGGTTCGATACCCAGCATCCCATAGGTTCCCTCAAGCACTGCCAGGAGTAATTCCTGAGTGCAGAGCCAGGAGTAGCCCCTGTGCATCACCGGGTGTGGTCCAAAGAGCAAAGCAAAAATAAAAACAAAAAAAAAAGATCCCCTGAGCGCTGCCAGGAATGACAATGAGGGACAAGCTGAGCCTAGCCCTGAACACCGCCAGGTGTGACACACCTCCCCCCAGTCAAACCAACCCTCCAAACGCCTGGCCCCAAGTTGCCATGGGCCAGACTCAAACTGGGCGGGGGTGGGAGGTGCCACGAGCACTTTTAGGGGGTGCTTAGGTAAAGCACTGCTCAGGGATTTGTGCCCAGAAGAACAAAACGACAGTTTCCACTGCCCAGGGACACGCCAGCCCTGACGGCAGACACAAACACAGCTTCTTCCCTTCTCCTTCCTGCCTGCCCCCCCCCAGGACCCCTTAACTCCCCAGCCCCAGCGCAGAAGGTGACTCACCTTTTCCCCACGCCCAGCACCCCCATAACGGGTCAGAGCAATCGTGTTCCTGAGATCCAAGCCTCTGTCATGGAGCACCTTGAAGTCTTCATCCGTGCCCCGGTTGGCATAGACCAGGAAGCCCTAATGAGAGAGATAAGTCTCAGGGCAAGGTGGGGGTGGGGGCAGAGGGGAAGGACAGGGAGTGCCACCATTGATTCTGGGTTCCCTGCCAGCTCCCTAGGGGGGGACAGAGTGGCAGCCTTAGGCCTGCCAGGAGGGTTTTGTTTTGTTTTGAATGTTTTATTGAGTTTATGTTTTTGCTTTGTGGGTCACACCCGGTGGTGCTCAGGGCTTACTCCTGGCTATGCATTCAGGAATAACTCCTGGCAGTGCTCCAGGGGGACCACATGGGATGCCGGGGATTGAACTTGGGTCGGCTGCATGCAAGGCAAACGCCCTCCCTGCTGTACTATGGCTCTGGCCCCAGGAGGGTTGGTTAAAAGACTGAGTGTGAGGGGCTGGAGAGATAACTCCTGAGTTCATGGGCCAAGTAACCCCTGTGCATCGCCAGGTGTGACCCAAAAAGCAAAAAAAAAAAAAATAGACTGAGTGTGGATGGATGGAGTCTGCAGTGAGGACCATGACGTGGGGACTTCCTGACACACCTCTACATTTCCGCCTGGACCGTAAGCAGCATAAGGGGGCACCACGTTGGGGTCCTCCTGCTCCCCTGTCAGGTTCTTTTCCTTCTGGCGGCAGGAGAAGAGAGTTTTGCCAGCGGGATCCACTGTGGAGGGATTTTGGGGGTCAGGGCTGACCCAGCAGCTGCCCCAACCCCGGGCATTCCTGCAACCAAGCAGGTCCTCACCCACGGTCACGGTGTTGGGCTGCCCCTCTCTGGGGAAGGACAGCAGCACTTCGTACTGGGGGGCCTCGGCCGCGTCCAGCCCCGACTCTGGGTCCCGCCAACGCTGTAGCAGCAGCTGCACTAGCTTCTCGTCCTGCGGGGTGGTGGCCAGGTGGGGCTCCTGGGAGAGTTCCCTGTGGGGTGAGGGAGAGACCCCCCTAGTCAGGCCGGCGGGATGGGGCCAAGGGAGGCTGTGGGTGGAGTACGCACCCCGGAACTCACCTGAGGTTGTTCCTGATTCGCATGGCGTCCAGCTGGGCCATGACCGTCTCCAGGACCTGAAAGTCCAGGTCCTGGGAGACTGTCTCCTTTGGAGGGCTGCTGTCCCCCTTGGGAACCACATAGTGGCCCAGGATGATCCCCAGCCCTAGAAAAGCAGCAGCCCCCAAGACGCCCAAAAGCACCTTCACCCACTGCATCCTGCGGCGTCTCGGTCAGCTGTGGCCGGCGCCTTATATGTGCCCGCTAGTTAACCATTAGCAGAGGTGTCTCTGTACTCACACCCGGCAATGCTCAGAGGTTACTCCTGGCTCTGCACTCAGGAATTACTCCTGACGGTGCTCAGGGAACCATATGGGATGCTGAGAATCAAACCCGAGTCGGCATGCAAGGCAAACACCTTACCCACTGTGCTATTGCTCCGGCCCCTGCACTGTCCCCCCGCCTTTTTTTTGGCTTTAGGGACACACCCCGAGGTGTTTATGGGTTACTCTGTTTCTGAAGTCAGGAATCACTCCTGGTGGGCTCGGGGGACCATAGGGGATGCGGGGGATTGAACCCGGGTTGGCTGTGTGCAAGGTCAGCGCCCTTCCCACTGTACTATTTTATGGCCCCAGTTTTTTATTTATTTTTTAATTATCACTAGTTGGAATTGAACCCAGGTCCCTTACATTGAAAGCATGAAGCCATACACTTTGCCACTAAGTCACTTTCCTGGATCTCTGCACTTTATTTTTTTTGGGGGGGGTTGTGGGGTGGGTTGTATTGGGCAAACTCCTGGCAGAGCTCTGCCTGGTAAAGGCTGGCAGTGCTCATGCCTACCTGGGCCCAGGGGCCACATGGTGCCCGAGAGGAAAATCAGGGTGTCAGGGATGCTAGGCTCAGTCACTTGAGCAATCTTCCCAGCCCTGTTTCTGCCTGTTGACTCCCCAAACGGCCGGGAGGATGAGGGGGTGTCTGTCCTGCAAGACGGGGAGGAGAGATTTACATCCACCACATCACCAAGAAGGAATCACCCGGAAGTTGAGTCCAAACAAAGATCCTGAGGTCTCAAGAGGGATGAGGTCTCCTCCAGGGCCTCGGAACAGAACTTGGAGTTATCAGTGACCTTGGGGCCACTGGACTGCCAGCACCTGTAGCCCTGACTTCCTCTCCAGCCTCGCTAGAATAAACTGTGACCTTAGACCATTCACTTCGCTTTTAATTTCTTCTTCGAATCTAATTTCTTCACTGTAAAACAGGGATAATAGAATCTCTGCCACAAACGCATGATGCCGTTTTAGTTTAAGAAGACCACCTCGTCAGGGACATCTCACCCTAGGGAAGGCAGAGAGGGCAAAGTCGGCAGCTCCTTGGTAAATGGTTTCCTCCTGAACCTGTCAGGATTTCATCCGTCTCTTTATCTATCCATACACCTCTTTATCTGCCTGGCCTTCTCCTCGTGTCTTTAACTAATTATTAAATTAACCAGTTAGGGGGCTGGAGAGATAGCACAGAGGGTAGGGCTTTGGCCTTGCATGCGGCTGACCCGGGTTCGGATCCCAGCATCCCATATGGCCCCCTGAGCACCGCCAGGAGTAACTCCTGACTTCAGAGCCAGGAGTAACCCCTGTGCACTGCCAGGTATGACCCAAAAAGCAAAAAAAAACCAAAAAACAATTAACCAGTTAAATGTTAACTAACCCTCCTATTCACCCACCCACCTCCCCTTCCATCCATCCATCCACCCATCTACCCCTGTGTGTGTCCACCCATCATTCTTGCACCCATCTTCATCCATGCACTCATGTGTTGGATAGCAGTAGATTGTCCTTGCTCCTCTCACAGGGATCTTAGGTTTATCGAGTTACACCCATCACAGAGCTCCCAAGGCACCCATCAGGCACTCCCAATCCTCTGTGTTCGTCTTTAACCTCTCTGTGCTCTTCCTCCCCTAACTGTTAATCACTTATTGTGTAAACTCAAAAAACGGTCTATCTCTCCCACTGCCCGTGTTCAATAGTCTCACGCCGGCTTCCCCACCCCGGGGAGGTCGATGGTGATGGACGGGTGAAGGAAGGAACGAGGGCCAGGCTGGTTGGTCTTAGTTGCAGCTTATTCCAATTTCATCTCCATTCTCCTCTGATTCTCCTCCTGCTTCTTCCTCCCCTATGCTACTTCATTCTCTTCCTCAATCCCCCCTTCATTCTCCTTCTGGCTCTGGAATCTGGATCCCTTTCTCTTCCTTCTGGAGTCTGGATCCTGATCCCCCAGCCCACTCTTACTGTCTAGTTATATCCCCAAACCATGAGGGATTGGGGTAACAATTACACATAGGTGTGGTCACAATCAATGGGGGTAAAGTTCTTTTCCTCAGGAAAAGCCACTTCTAGGACAGACATCTCAGCAGGATGACCCACCCTAGAGGGAATCCCCTGGGTGTGTTTCTCCTCTCCTTGTCCAACAAACATATAAGCATTCATAATATTAATCATTTTGTATGGACACAGTAAGAGATACATTAAGCTCATAGAATTACTCTCCTAGGGCCATCTCAATCTCAGACTACAGTGCTCAGGCCAGATGGTCTTTCCTATCCCGAGCAGGGCCCTAGTATCGTCGTTACTTTTGGATCATGACAGCAATTGTCCATGATCCAGCTCTTAACTTACAGTAAGAATCATGGCACTTTGGCCTGGCCCATTTTGATGCCAGCGTAGCTCACAGCTTGCCCTGGGTCCATTCAGTCCCTCGTCGGGACCCTACTTTTGGGGTTTTAGGAACAAAGGGCAACTGAGGCTTAAGTCGAGAAAGCAGATGCCTGGGAGTGAATAATATTTAAAGTCAATTAAATCCTAAGTTACAAAAGCATAATATTAACTGTCTTCCTGTACCTATACAAAAAGGACATTGCTTTAAAGTAAACTATTCATAAGACATAAGGAGAGGAGAAAGGCAATACTAACTTATAATACAAGTTCAGTGTCCTAGAAGGATCTGACCTTACAAATTAACAGAGTCTGATCAGGGGGAAAAGCTGATTAACTGGTTGGGGAAGAGAGCACAGAGAAGTGGTTACAGATAAACAAAGGAATGGGAGTGACTCAGGGGCATTGTGATGGGTGTGACTCAATGAACCTAAGTTCCTTGTGGCAAGGGAGAAAGGACAAACCAATGCTAGGCCTTTTATATTTAGGGCTATATTCCAACAATTGCTAAGTGCAGAGCCAGGAGTTACCCCTAAGTATTGCTGAGTGTGGCACAAAAAGAAAAAAAAGTTATGGCTATGTTCAAATAAAAGGTCATTCTTAAAATACTTGTCAATGAAAGTAACAACATTTGCTCCATTCAACACCTGATTCTTGTGTGCTCAGGGGCAGGGGCACTCAGAGGCCCTGGCCACCCCTGCAGTTCTCACCAACCTTGCCCGATGGCGCCTTGTTAGTGCTTGAGGTGGGTGCCAGGGCCCCAGGGGCCATTCCTGGGGATGCCAGAGCTGGAACCAGGACTCAGGGTACCATCTGACCTCCAGACTTTCGCTCCAGTCCCTTCCCTGGTTATTTTTAAGCCCAGTCTTCAATGCCAGCAGATCGATTCCTGGTTTCTACCCACGTTTGGTTCCCAGGCCTGCATATCTGGAGCCCCAGTGAACTGCTGGGCTGGTACTCCAGAAGGCGCCAGAGCAGTATCAGACCTTGAGCCCTTGTACTGAACCTATGGGTTGGTTGGCCAAGAATCAGTGGTGCCCTGCCCCAGGATTTATAGAGTTGAAATTAATGTGCAACAAACTGCACATATTTTACATGCATAATTTGGTAAACTGTGGCCCCTGAGAAGCTATCAATCCCCTGGTTATAGGGAAATATCCATAAAGAAATACAAGGATGGATATAAGGAAAATATCCATCACCCCACACCTGCAAATGTTTTACATCTCTTTTTGAATTCCACTTTTTGTCTTCTACCTCTGCTCGTACTCAAAAATTCAGCTTCTTAGAGATTTGGATGCACAGCCTAATTGTTTTTGAAGAATCACAATAGATGTATTTTTTTTTTTGTCTAGCTGTTAAAGTTTATGGCATACAATGTTCCAGGCCCACAGCACCACCATGCCAGCAACCGTTTGCTAATGTCCCAATGTTCCCACCATCCACCTTGCAGACTCAGTTCTGTAATCTGAATCTCAGAATCTACTCCCACTGGGAACGACTCATTGGGCGGGGGTGGGGGGGGTGGGGGGGGAGTTGGGCTGGAGTGAACTGTGGTTGGCCACATAAAAAGCAAGTGCCTTTGCCCATCAACTCTGGCCTAGAAATGAGCAATCACTAAAACAGTATCACTGACACAAGAGAACTCATGATCTATTCTATGTGTAGGAATCTTTAAATTTCTCAAAAAAAAAGGCTTAAAAATTACTTCTGCCACTTGGCTATTCATATGCTAATTAATGTTCTTGATTTCTATCCTAGGGTGTGAAGAGACCGTAGAAAAATTAAGACACTTGCCTTATATCCACCACCCCGAGTTTCATCCCTGGTACCTCAGATTGTGAGATCCTGTGCCCTGAGCCAGTAGTCAGCCCTCAGCACGGCTGGATGTATTGTCCTTGAATTTTCTCTTTAAAATCAAGATTTCTTTTTTGAACTCTAGAATTGCGAATGAATTTTACATAGAAACAAAATAAATCCTCCTCTCGATCAAAGAAATAAAAAGCACCAGTTGTTAGCCATCCTGGATTTTCATGTCCCAGCAGGGTCCTCCGAGCCAGCTGGCTGTGTCCAGTACACACAGCAGGTGGGGTCAGCGCTGGCTGGTGTCGGAGGGCCAAGGTCTCTGGGGGTTTCTCTGCCAGTTCACTTGGTGGTCTGTTCCCAAGGGAGGGAGGAGGCCTCATGAGGACTGTGGACCTACAGCAGCAGCACGAAGAGTTATTATCAGTCAAGGCCAGCGATTTAAAGAATTCACACGAAGATCCACGATGCTCCTGTATTATTCTTTTCATTAAAATTGTTTTTAAAATAAAAGTAAGTAAATTAAGACCCTCCCGTTGTTCATCGATTTGCTCAAGCGGGCCCAGTAACGTCTCCATTGGAGACTTTGCTGTTACTGTGTTTGGCATATCGAATACGTCATGGGGAGCTTGCCAGGATGTGAAGTGGAACAAGGAAAACAGTATGGACGATTCTTAAATGGTGCTGGCATAACTGGACAACCACATGCAAAAAATGGGCTTAGACCTCGACCTAACGCCATGTACAAAAGTCAGATCAAAATGGATTAAAGATCTCAACATCAGGCCAAAATCCATAATATAAAATGAAGACAAGGTCGGCAAAACCCTCCAAGATATTGAGGCTAACGGCATCTTCAAAGACAGCACCTCCAGACCAACCAAGTGGAAACAGAGATAAACAAATGAGATTATCTCTAAATTAAGAAGCTTCTGCGCCTCAAAAGATACAATGACCAAAATACAAAGACAATCTACAGAATGGGAAAGTATATTTACCCAATAAGAAGTCTGACCATCTCATTGGTAGGTGGCCACGTGATCTTTTGACGTCCTGTGAAATTCAGTCGGTAATGGCTCTAGTCCAGTGGTCGTCTCCAAATCTCATTATGTGTCCAGCCCATCTGATTTTGACACCTTGGCAAATGAGACAGTGTCCCTGATTCTTGACTGTTGATGGAAGTTGGAACTCCGGATTCTTTCTCTCATTTGAGTGAAGCATGATACAACAAGCATAGCTCTTTCAATTTCTCTTTCGGAGACCTGAATAGCGTTCTCATCCTGATTTCATAGGGCCCAGGTCTCTGAGGCGTATATTAATGCAAGAACAACAGTGGAATCAAAGAGATGTGCCCGGAACCAGAGGTTCTTCATCGTCTTAGCTATTTCTTCGATGCTCTTGAAGGTGTTCCAAGCTTCTGTCTTGCTCCTGTGCAACTCAGGTGCCAGGTCATTCTTCATGTTGACTTCTCGACCTAGGTACACATAACTGTTGCATTTGGAGATGTTCTTCCCATTAAGAGGGAAAGGAACATGAGGAATGAGGCCTTTTCTCATAAACATTGTCTTCATTAGATTCAGCTTTAGTCTGACCTTTCCACACTAGCGGTCGAAGTTGGCAAGCATTTGTGCCGCTTGGCTGATGTTTGGTGTTATTAGAATGATGTGGTGTAGTTGCCAACCATCTATCTTCATTACCATTCCTTCCCATTCCAGTCGTCACATGTTCTCGAGGGTGGCACTGAAGAGTTTCGGTGAAATGTTTCACACTGCCGAACCCCTCTCTTCACATTGATGATCACTTCTTTGTAGAATGGTGAGATCCTGGTAGTGAATCCTCTATACAGCTCATGGAGGATCCTGATGTATTGAGTTTGAATGCCCTGTTTGGCTAGGGCCTTGATGAACACTTCAGTCTTAACAGAATCAAAGGCCTTCATTAAATCAATGAAGGTTAGACAGAGTGGCATCTTGAACTCCCGAGAAACCTCAATGGGCTTGGTTATCACTTGGATATGGTTGATTGTGCTGAATCCTTTGCTAGAACTGTCTTGCTCACATTGTTGTCCTTCATCTAGTGTTCTGACAATCCTATTCATGATGACTGGAGCGAACAGCTTGTAGACGATAGACAACAGATAGACAACAGGCAGATCGGGCGATAGTTGCCAATGTTGTGGATGTCTTTCTTCTTGTACAGTAGTACAGTCCTTCTGGTTTTCTATTGGGACAGAACTTTGCATCAAACAGGTAGCGTGTGAAGAGCTGAGCCAGTGTATTGATGAGTACTGATGGCAAGTTTTTTAGGTGTTTGGGTCTGAACTTGTCTGGGCCAGGTGCTGTTCACTTCTTTACCTTCGAAATGGCATGTCGGATTTTGGAAGGGAGAATGCTGGGAATGACATATCCTTCCTATGAAATTTGGTATGCGGGCAGTTGGACACGGCTATCGAAGAGATCTGAGTAGAAGTCATGGATCATCTTCTTTGTTGCCCTTCTGGAAGATGTGATAGATCCATCAGGATGTTGAAGGGCAGTCATCTTATAGTTGGTGAAGGACAGGCAGGCATTATGAATACTTTTCCTGGCTTCTGCTGCATCTGCCAGCACTGCTGTTATTCTCTCTTTGAGTTCTTAATTTACCACTTCTCTGCACTGCTTGATGAGCTTGGACATTCTCTTGAGGTTGTCTGAGGCTTGTGCCAAGCCACGTTGGCAAATGAGATCGAGAGTTTTCGAAGACAAGCATCTTTTAGTGGCTATCTCTTTCTCGTCATACCTCGCACAATCATGGAGGTGCTGAACCATTCAATCGTATTCCTCTTCAATGTTGTCAATGACGGCATCTTCCCATGTTGCCGCAATAGTGCCAAAGAGCTCTCAGTTGGTGGTCATTCTGAGAGTTCTCTTCTTAAACTTTGCAGCCCTTTCTACCTGCTCTGTGAAGTAGAATTTTGCATGAAGGAGACGGTGGTTCGATTCGGTTTGGAATTTTGGGACAACAGGGCATCAGTCAGGCAAGACTGCCTATTGAATATAATGTGGTCAATTTCGTTGTGGAACTGTCCACTGGGAGACCCCCATGTCCAACGTTTAGATTCAGCCTTCTGGAATTGTGAGTTACCATGGATGGTCTTGGTTGACATGATGAACTCAGACAGTCTCTCACCCTGT
>JAOXYA010130012.1:0-10300 GCA_028565675.1 Sorex palustris
GCCAGGAGTAACCCCTGAGGATTGCAGGGTGTGACACAAAAAGCAAAAAAAAAAAAAAAAGAAAAAGCAATCCTTCACCTTTCCTAAATTTCAGTTACTCTTTTAAAAACTTTTTGAGAGGCTGGAGCAATAGCACAGCGGGTAGGGCGTTTGCCTTGCACATGTCCGACCCGGGTTCAATTCCCAGCATCCCATTTGGTCCCCCAGGCACCGCCAGGAGTAATTCCTGAGTGCAGAGCCAGGAGTAACCCCTGAGCAATGCAGGGTGTGACGCAAAAAGCAAAAAAAAAAAAAAAAAGCAAGCCTTTACCTTTCCTAAATTTCAGTTACTCTTTTAAAAACTTTTTGAAAAAAAAATTATCCATTTATCACTGTTTTACAATTTTGTGGAATTTTAGGAGTTCAATTTTGTTATTTTTTTTCCTTTTTAGGAAATAGAAAAGTTCTACTGAAAAATAAAAGAGAAAGAAACTCCCTATGCAGAGAGGAGGAACTTAGTCAAGGACTAAGTGAGGAGTTTGACTATTCATCTATATATATGTAGATATCACTATCTCCACAATTCAAAAAGAAACACCTTTCTCATGTGGGATTAAAGAAACATAGTAAGGGAACAAGTAGCCCAAGTCATTGGAATTAGACTTTTTTTCTATAGAGCTTCCCTGGGGACCTTAGGACACTGGTGGAAGGAAGTAGCTCTCTGGTGATGGGTATGGTGTTGAAGATGTATGCATGAAGAATATAATTAACAGTACTGTAAATACAGAAACCACAATTAAAAAAGTAAATAGGGCCAGAGAGATAGGAGGGCACTTGTGGCCAACCCAAGTTCAATCCACAGCATCCAAAAAGCCTGCCAGGAGTGTTCCCTGAGGGTAAAGTCAGGTGTCACCCCAAAAAAAAATCCCCAAAAAATGGTAAATAGGGCTGGAGAGATAGTATACAGCCCTTGCCTTGTACCTGGCCAACCCAGGAGTCCCATATGGTCCCCCAATCAACACCAGGAGTAATTCCTGAGTGCAGAGCCAGGAGTAACTCCTGAATATTGCCAGGTGTGACCCAAAAACAAAGCCAAAAAAAAAAAACCCCAGAAAGTAATAGATTTTAGTTAATCAAATAATAAATAACAAAGCAGGAATAAGCCCTGAGCACCACTCATTGTGGCCTAAAAACCAGTAATGATAATAATACTTCATTTATGATCTATTATTCAAAGTAGGTCACTCCACAAAAAAAAGGGGAGATGGCTATGCAATAATAAAGAAATCTCTGAGATACATATACATACACCTACAAACATAGAGCAAAAGTACAAAAAGTCTCAAGTGTAATTTTTTTGTGTAAAAAGGAAGAGATTCCATCTGAATATGCCTAGGTATGAATAAAGCCCTATTGAGAGAGGGGAGCCAATCCTACTGAGGAGTGGTTAGTTACTCTGGAGAAGTTGATACGAAATAGATGGTGAACAAGAATGAAATTTTGAGGTCCGAGAGGGGTGGTTAAGGTGCTTGCCTTGCATACAGACCCCCGCTGAAGCCTGGCACCATATACTGAGCATCTAAGCTTAGGATCAGGAGTGATCCCTAAGCACTGCCCTGAGTCCCACACACAAATGAAAAATGAGAGAAAACCCTTACTTTAATGTGTCCTGATTTGTGAGTCCTGAAAACATATGACCTACTCAAAATATTAAGTTAAAAAAAAATTTTCTGGGGCTGGAGCAATAGCACAGTGGGTAAGGCGTTTCCCTTGCACACTGCCAACCTAGGTTCGATTCCCAGCATCCCATATGGTCTCCCGAGCACTGCCAGGAGTGATTCCTGAGTGTAAAGCCAGGAGTAACCAACCCGTGAGCATCGCTAGGTGTGACCCAAAAAGGAAAAAAAAAAAATTCTGAGGACCAAAGAAAAGGTACAGTGGAGGATAAGAAACCTGCCTTGGCACATAGCCTACCAGGGTTCCATCCCTGAAATCACACACGGTTCCGAGCCTGGCCAGGAGTGATGCCTGCACAGAGCCAGGAGTAAGCTCTAAGAACTGCCAGGTGTGGCCCCAAAACAAAACAAAACAAAAACCGTATTTTCTGAATTTTTCTTTCACAAAATAAAGATAGCGTTTTGATACTACTAAATGTCTAGATTCAAGATAGGGAGTTTTAAACAGAAACTTTGCTTGTATCTTCTTCAAGAAGTAGCTGAAGGCTTGGAGGAAAATGAGATTATCTCTCATTCCAAGGAATTGGAAACTAGAAGAAAATGAAGCTTGAAATAGCTGTGGAGACATAATAACCTCTCAGTACCTGTAATGCAAACCATAATGCCCATAAGGAGGGAGAGGAAGGGAAGGGGGGGGAGAGAAAGGAAGAGGGGGAGTGTAACATATAAGCAAATGGGGGTGGAGGTGGGATGGCAGGAGGGAAAATGGGGACATTGGTGGTGGAAAATGTACACTGGTGGAGGAATGGATGATGGAGCACTGTATGACTGAAACCCAATCATGAACAGCTTTGTAACTGTTTATCTTAACAGAGATAGGAAAAAAGAAAAAGGAGGGATGAAAAGAAAGAAAGAAAGAAAAAAGAAAGAAAGAAAGAAAGAAAGAAAGAAAGAAAGCAAGCAAGCAAGCAAACAAGCTGTGGAGAACGGAGGGGAGGGAAACTTGAAAATCAACAACATGAAGAATACAATAGCCACGACCAATTCACGTGAAAAGACGATTTATTAGCCCTGTTCAGTATCAGAGAACTGTGAAGAGTAAGTTTAAAAGCCATCTTTACTAGATACTTTAAACTCAGGATCGCAGGGAGGAACTATCAAACACACACACACACACACACACACACACACACACACAAACACCCCACCCCAATACTGTGTCCCAAAAGAGCGTAGCACAATCCCTGGCACAAGCTGACGCTCAAAACTCTCTCGCTCTCTCTCCTATAAATCGACTAACTCTGGTTTTAGGCGAAATCACAAAAGGACAAAAGAAATTTGCCTTACGCTTCTGATCACTACTTTTGCACCATAAAGCGAATGGGAGTTGCTCAGGAGCAGAGAGCAGAACCCTAAGCGGAATATTAACTCGTAGGTTAATAGTAGTGATGAGCGCCCTCCATCCCTGACAATCCTGGCTCCGTTCCCGCCAGGGGGGGGGAGTGGTCTGAGGACCCTCCCGGGGCTCCGAAAATCGATTCTTCCAGCAACCCCCTCCCCTAGTCGTCTCTCCCAAGGGTCACCGCGAGCTGTCCTGCGTGGTCACCTACCCTCGTCGGCGTCATACATTTTGGCGATCGAGTCCTGAGCGCCTTATTCTAGCAACCAGACAGACGGCACGCAGCAGCCACAACTCCGGCACCAGCAGCCGAAGCGACTTCCGTTTCCGGTGTTCCCAGAATGCTCCGCGCCAGAGACCGCCCCCAAGTTCCCGCGCCGAAGATCCGCGCATGCGCCCACGACAGTTGGGCAATCCGAGAGTCCAAGTTGCGCTGCTCGCACCCCGTGGGGGTCGCTGGCTCCCTTGGCGGAGCCTTAGCGGAGCGAACCTCCTCCAGGCTGGTCCTCGCTTCCCCGCTAATTTTAAGTTTTCGTTTTTCAACGTTGTTGCACAGATAACGGCACCTGCAGAAAATAAGGGCATAAATGACTTTTTTTTATTAGAAGATCTTCATTAGGCGCCTGCAGCATTTTGTTCTTTTTTTTGCACTTCCAAAGGCCAAAACCATATCAACTATCGATGCTATTTATTGGAATGGCAGCCGCTCCTGCCTACTGCTCAGCTCTGGGGGCTAGGGGTGGAGTCTGGGATTTTTTTTTTCCCCCAGCATAGGAGCCACACTTGGTGCTCAGGGACCACTCCTGATGAGCTGAGGAGACTCTGGTGTCTGGGATCGAAGCTGGCTCAGACACGTGCTAGGCAACCTGCTCCGGCCCTGGCTTGGTTTTTTTGTTTTGTTTTTGGTTTACCAAGTATAGAAAATACTTATCATGACTATACACATAGACACGACCACCCCCATCACCAGAGTATCCATCCCCCAGTTTAGAGTCCTTTAAAGCGACACACACACACACACACACACACACACACACATCCTCAGGCTTTCATCGCGAGAATTCACGGGATTAGACGCGAGAGGCAGAGCCTAAGTGGGACGGCCGACAAATGACAGCTCAGGTACTTCCGGGGTTTCCTCGCGTGCGTGTTTCGCTCCGGCTGCGCGCGCACCGAGCCGCCCTCCCCATGCTGCCTGCACGCCTGGCCCGCGGGCTGCTGGTGTCCTTGCGGCGGTCTGCGCCCACGGCTGCGCGCCCTGGCCTCCGGGAACATCTCCACGGAAGGAGATGTGCGGCCGCCGACTCCTCGGAGCGTCCGTCGGACCGGGGACGCGGGCCTCCTCGTGGCCCGACGACAATGAGGGGCTTCGAAGGAAGGGATGACCCAGAGGAGCGTTTTCTGTTCCCCGAGTATGTGGCCGAGCCCGAGCCCGAGCCAGCCCTCGAAGAGCAACTGCGGGAGCTGCAGCAGCGGCAGGAGGAAGAGGAGCGCCAGAAGCTGCAGCGGCGAGAAGAGCGGTGGCTTCGGAGGCTACGAGCCCAGCCCCGGGAGCCCCGGGTGGTGGGACACCCGGACTGGTCCGTGCCGCCCAGCGGCCTCAGCTGCTCGGGATGCGGGGCGGAGCTGCACTGCCAGGACCCTGGCCTGCCAGGCTACCTGCCCAGCGAGAAGTTCGCCAGCGCGACGGCGCGGACCGTGTGCCAGCGCTGCTGGCTGCTGGTGCATCACCGGCGCGCCCTGCGCTTGCAGGTGAGTCGCGAGCAGTACCTGGAGCTGGTGAGCTCCGCGCTGCGGCGGCCCGGGCCCGCCCTCGTCCTGTACATGGTGGACCTGCTGGATCTCCCTGACGCCTTGCTGCCGGACCTGCCCGCGCTGGTGGGCCCCAAGCAGCTGATCGTGCTGGGCAACAAAGTGGACCTGTTGCCCCAGGACTCGCCCAACTATCGGCAGCGGCTCCGGGAGCGGCTCCGGGACGAATGTGCCCGAGCCGGGCTGCTGCCGCCCGCAGACCCGCGGGGCTCACCGCATCCCAGCGGAGAAGGGCCGAGGGATGGGGAGGAGGACTCGAACCCTTCGGCCAGGGCCCGCCCTTTGCTCAGGGACGTGAGGCTGATCAGCGCCAAGACAGGCTACGGGGTGGAAGAGTTGATCTCCGCGCTCCAGCGCTCCTGGCGCTATCGCGGCGACGTCTACCTGGTGGGCGCCACCAACGCGGGCAAATCCACGCTCTTCAACACGCTCCTGGAGTCCGACTACTGCATAGCCAAGGGTGCTGAGGCCATCGACAGAGCCACCATCTCCCCCTGGCCAGGTGAGCCTCTGAGGCTCACCTCCATTCCTCTTCTTTTCTGAGAAGCAGGACCTGGGTTTTACATGTAGCCCAGGCACCTAAGGGATCTCTCCTTAGGTCCGCCAGGGTTTGCCTGGAACCTGTCCTTTATCGTCGTTCCCTTGGGGTCTGAGAAATAGGACAGAGGGTAAGGCCTTGCCTTGCAAGAGGCCAACCACCTCAGGGCACCCCCCCCTACCCCCCAGCAAAACAAAACCAAAATAGATCTCTCCCTAGTTCACACATTTCGTCCAGGTTAGCTTTGTGCTCAGAAATCCAGCGAATGTTGCCGTCTTCTAGGAGAAATGTTTCTGGAGCACAGTGTGCCACATCACTGTTTTGGGTCCTGGAGGGAAAAGGGGAGACAGTACAGTAACTGTGTCCTGGAGGCTTCCCTTTCCTTTCTCAAGAAAGGAAATCCTTGTACTTTGTGACCCTGCATCCACTCCTCAGTTTTCCTCTTCATACTTAAATTTGTTCAGTACATTCAAGATATTTGACATTCGAGAGATTCCCTACTGCAGTATGATGTGTCATTTGTTAAGAAGAAACAATCTAGGGACTGGATAGTGTGCACAGTAAGTCACTTGCCTTGTACACAGGCTTACTCCTGTTCGACCCTTACACCGCATATACCTGCCAGAGTAATCCGAGAAGTTATGGCACAAAACACAGAGTAATCCCAGGTAGGGCACAAAAACAAAAAATGTTTTTTGAGGAAACAACCTAAGAAATTTACCCAGAAGATCTAGAGAGATAATACAGAAGTTAAGGAGCTTGACTTGGCCTTGGTAATGACCCATTTTATCCCCTGTACCAACTATGGTCACCTGAGCACCAGTGGTGTAGCCCAAAGACTACACACACACACACACACATTCTTTTTTTTTTTTTCTTTTTGGGTCACACCTGGCATTGCACAGGAGTTACTCCTGGCTCATGCACTCAAGAATTACTTCCTGGCGGTGCTCAGGGGACCATATGGGATGCTGGGAATCGAACCCGGGTTGACAGCATGCAAGGAAAACACCCTACCCACTGTGCTATCACTCCAGCCCCTCACACACATTCTTATGGGGCCAGAGGGATAATGCAGCAGGTCAAATGCTTGAACGTAGACCACTATGGTTCAATCGCCAGCACCTCGTATGGTGATCCTGAGTTCAGAGCCAGGAGTAAGCCCTCAGCACAGCTGGGTGTGTTCCAAACCCCATCCCTGCCTCCAAAAGAACCTTATGTAGGGCCAGAGAAGTAGCTCAACATTCTGCGTGCAGGCTTTCCCTGTAGGAGGCCTGGGTTCAAGCCACTGCATCTTATGGTCTACCAGCACCTGCCCTGCTTTTCCTTGGAAACCAGTGGATAGCCATTTGATAAGTGGTTGATCTCTACCTTGGTCTTTGGGGGTGCGTCACAGCGCCCAGCCAGAAGGGGCCACTCAGTGTAGAAATCAGAAGTGCTTTTAGTTTGGGGACCACACCCAAAAGTATTCAGGGAATTCATTTGGTGTTGGTGCCTGATGCAAAACAAATGTTTTAGCCCTATGAGCTGTCTCTGCACCTCTGCAGAGAAGTACTTTTATATTGGATGACGGTGGGCTGAAAATGAAAGAGAACAGATGTACAGCTTCAAATTTGAGTTTAGCTCGTGAGCTGGTCTTTGAGCCTATTTCTTCATCTGTAAGGTAGGAATTTTCCAGGGAGCTGTCCTGAAAGTAAGTGAACCGATCACAATACCTTAACTCTCCTCAGGAAGAGTTTTTATCTCCTGATTCCTGTTCATACACTGTGCTCATTAAAATGTGTTCTTTGGTATTTCAGGAACTACTTTAAACCTTCTGAAGTTTCCTATTTGCAACCCAACTCCTTACAGAATGTTTGAAAGGCAAAAAAGGCTGAAAAAAGAGGCAACTAAAGATGAAAAAGATCTGAGTCAGCAGGAACAAAATCAACTTAATCTCTTAAAAAAGCATGGTTATGTCGTAGGTAAGCATCTTCCACAGAAACAATTTTATTAGGTCTGTGCCAGTATTCTTTGTTGAGCACCTAAAAGGAACTGTCTTTCTGGAAGTATTCCTCTTTCTGGAACGCAGGGCCTTTTTAGAAAAAAGGCTCCCACTTAGAAATCCAGAATTCAGGGGCTGGAGCAATAGTACAGTGGATAAGGCACTTGCCTTGTATGCAGCTGACCCAGGCTCGGTCCTCAGCACCCTATATGATTCCCTGAGCCTGCCAAGAGTCATCCCTGAGCTCAGAGCCAGGAGTAAGCCTGGAACACTGTTGGGTCTGGCTAGAAAAAGGGGGGGCTGGAGCGATAGCACAGCGGGTAGGGCATTTGCCGTGCAAGCGGCCAAACCGGGTTTGATTCCCAGCATCCCATATGGTCCCCTGAGCACCACCAGGGGTGATTCCTGAGTGCAGAGCCAGGAGTAACCCCTGTGCATCGCAGGGAGAGATCAAAAAAAAAAAAAGCCAAAATAAAAATAAAGGAAGGAAGGAAGACTGAGAGAGCAGATAAGATCCTTGGAGAAATCCAAGAATGGAAACATACACTAATCACCTCACCATTGTTAGCAATAGAAGCGTTTTCACTGAGCAAACCAGTACATTGTTGTCTTCTCTATACACCAGCTGTAAAGTACTGCCCCCTTTCTTTGTAATCTCTTTACAACCTTCCTATGCTAAAAACATTAGATTGCCAATTCTCCTCACACAGCCAGCCACACACTCCTGATCATTTCAAGAGTCTGACCCCCCATTGCCTTTGGAAAATGAGCATTGTAGTCTCACTGCTATAGACAGAAGTTACTGTTAATCCCTCACTGAAGGCAGATTCAGGAATAACTACCTGGAGTCAAAAGCTTCAAAACACTGACTAATTATTTCAGTCTAACTCGTTCTAGGAAGAGTTGGAAGAACATTCTTGTATTCGGAAGAACGGGACAGAGCGGACTTTGAGTTTGACGCTGATTCTCTTGCCTTTGACATGGAAAACGAACCTGTTCCAGTCGCTGATAAATCTAGGGAGCGAGTGGAACTGACCCCACAAGACGTGAAAGATGCTCACTGGTTTTATGACACCCCTGGAATCACCAAAGAAAATTGTGTATGTATTGATTGATTTTTGTGGTTGTTGGTTTTGGAGCCACACCCAGTGTTGTCCAGGGCTTACTCCGTCTCTGTGCTCAGGGATCACTTCTAGTGGGCTCTGGGGACCATAATTGAACCCAAGTCAGCTGCTTGCAAAGCAAGTACCTTAACTCCTGTACTATTTGGCCCCTAAACTAATTCTTTTTGATATGAAGGCAAGGATACCCCCAGCATTTCTGACATGGTGGGGCTTAGGAGTACTGCTCTCTTTGCGTTTCGGGAACTGTGTGGTACCGGGATCAAGCCCAGGCCTCCTGCATGCACTCAGCCTGTTAGGCTATTTTATTTGGCCCCTAACTTCAACAAATTCTTCTCTTTTAGACTCAGTTCAGGGACAGCAATTACTTCAGTCAGATGCACTTATCAAACCATCAGAAAAGGAAAAATTTACCAAATATATTATCCAGCAGAATGAGAACCTCGGATTTTTAGATATAAAAGTTCTCTCCGTTTGTTTCCATGTCAGTTACATCATTTGGTGCCTTAAACCAGTTCCCAAGCCAAATCAAGGAACTCGAATAAATGGAAGCATTAGGGTTTCTGCTAAAAAAGAATTCAAAGGGTTTCTGTACTGTGATTAATACCTTCCCTTTTCATTACTAGCTTTCACCAACTTATACTTCTCTCTGTTCCTTCTTTGAAAAGATTTTGATTATATCTTATCTGAATTTTGTATCTTCTAAATCTTTTCTAAATGTTTACTGATTTAATAACTCTGTCTGCTGGGTTGGCGGTAGGGCATTTGCCTTGCACGCAGCCAACCCAGCAGACCCGGGTTCAATTCTTCCGCCCCTCTCGGAGAGTCCGGCAAGCTACTGAGAGTATCTCGCCCACACGGCAAAGCCTGGCAAGCTACCTGTGACATATTTGATATGCCAAACACAGTAACAACAATGGAGACATTACTGGGCCCGCTTGACCCAGTAATGTCGATGAGCAACGGGAGGACAGTGACAGTGAAGGATGCATAAGGAGCTCAAAGAAATGATGGAACACAAAGCAAATAAAATATAGAAGCATATGAGAGCAGAAATGAGGAAAATACAAATGAAAATACAAACAGAAATGTCAGCTCTCAAAAACCTGGTAGTTGAAAAGAAAAACTCACTGGAAGGTCTTAGTAGTAAAGTAACAGCTGCCAAGGACAGAATCAGTGAGCTCCAAGATGAAGTACAGAGAATCTCAAGACAACAGCAGAAGATGAGAAAAGAGCCTCAAAATAAACCAACACATGACAAGAGAACATTTGAATGAATTTAAGGAGAACAACATAAGAACCATTGGGGTACCAGAGGGGCAGGAAGAAAATATGACCCTTAAATGTGAGTGATAGCACAGCGGATAATGTGTTTGCCTCGTACACTACTAGCCTGGGTTCAATTCCTCTGCCCTCTCGGAGAGCCTGGCAAGCTACCGAGAGTATCCCGCCTGCATGACAGAGCCTGCCAAGCTACCATGATGTATTCGATATGCCATATGGTTTTGACAGTTGCTTCTTCATTAGAAACCATTCTTCATTCAGCAAACCATCATTGCTGAAAATTTTCCAGAGCTGAAGAGCGCATGCACCAAGATCCATGAGACCTGAAAGGTACCAGCTAAAAAAATCTAAATAAAAATACTCCAAGACACATCCTAATCAGAATGACAAAAAGCATAGACAGAATACTGAAAACAGCAAGATCAAAGAAGGAAATTAGTTGCAAAGGAGCATCCTTAAAATTTAAGCAGACTTACCAGACAAAATTCTCTGAGCCCAAAGATAGTG
>JAOXYA010130045.1:0-10300 GCA_028565675.1 Sorex palustris
TTCCTTCCTTCCTTCCTTCCTTCCTTCCTTCCTTCCTTCCTTCCTTCCTTCCTTCCTTCTTTCCTTCCTTCCTTTCTCTTTTACTCTTTCTTTCTCTCTTTCTGGTCACACCCCGCGATTCACAGGGGTTACTCCTGGCTCTTCACTCAGGAATCACTCCTTGCAATGCTTAGGGGGACCATATTGGATGCTGGGACTCAAACCCGGGTTAGCAGCGTGCAAGGCAAACACCCTACCCACTGTGCTATCACTCCAGCCCCAGTCCACGTCTTTAGATGTGACTATTCTTTAGCATTTGTCTTCTTATAAAATGATTTGGCCACAGTTTGAAAGGCAGGAAATTGACTTAATTACAGAGTGATTCCTAAATTCAGCATTATTGTATTAAAGAAAAGTTTCTGTACAGGTGACCAGAGAGTATGTTATTGACCCTAGTTTGATGAGCAGCGCCCTACGTGGTCTTACAAATAGCACCAGGTATCACACCTGAGCAGGAATACCCCATAAGCACTGCAGGATGTGCCCTTCCCCAAAATTTCCACCTATTTTATAGTTAATTTTTCTCAAAGTTTGTATTGGAATTATATTTCTTGGTTTTGTATTTCTTGGTTTTGTATTTCTGTTTCAGAGTCACTTGCATATGTGGACAGAGTGATGTTCTGAGAAGCTATATATAACACAAATTGCAAATCTCTCTCTATCTTGTATAATGGCAATGATATTCCTCACCTTTTCTCTATATTTTATTATTGAAAACTGTATAATTGTAGTAATAAAATGCTGTGGCTCTATAGACAATATTTTCAGATCTTCAGGGGATAGATGTTATATAAATATGAGATATGTACATTAGTATAGATTTAAGAATATTACTGTGACAAACATAAATACAGAAATGTATATTTATCTACTTGATTATAGTCAAAACATTCATTTCAGAAATGTGATACTTAGTTTTGAGATATTATCATCAGCTCTGTGTGACATTATTGATCTACAGATAGCAGCTTTCTGATTATTCCTGTGAAGTTTGAGTTGTATGCCCAATCCTATTCTATCTGTGCTGAAAATAAACTCCATACTATCCGGGTATTTTTAACCTCATTTTAATAAATAGACAATTCACAACGTTTATTCCATTTAAGAGTCACATAATATTAACTCAAACTCTGCTTCAGGAATGTCTATTATAGTCCTTTATTTTTATTTTTTAAGTAAAATTAACTTATGATTCATATGTAGTTTACATACTATGCTTTTATATAACTGGAATTAAATTTATAATTTATATCCACACCAAAGGGAATTGTTTACAAATGTTTATAATCAAAAAGTTAACTAGCCTAAGAAAACCAAAATACACAATATTTGTACACCCTTTTATTTGTTCAACTTTGTACAGCAATATATCAATTAATGTTCCTAGTTAACATGTAAGATCCTTAAAGCATCATTCCTGGCATTAATAAAAAGTCAGATTATGTTGTAAAAGATATTAGAAACTTCAGAGGGTCAAAGAGAAGTTTAAAATTAATTTTGCTTAAATATCATAAAGTAGCACCCATCATTTCCAGAGTTTCAACCATCATCATTTATTATATTAAATAGCAGAGCCAAACAGCACAAGGACAAGGCACTTTCTTTGCATTGACTGATCCCGGTTTGACCTTCGGCATCAATATGCTTTTCCAGCATCTTCAAACATGAGTCCTGAGCACAAAGCCATGAATAAGCCCAGAGCACCACTGGCTATGACCCCAAAACAAACAAACAAAAAAATGGATATCAAACTTTTAAATTTCAGGAGAGAGAGCACACACTTCCTATTGCAATGGAACAGTCACCAAGATATTTCTCCTACTTAAAAATCTTTACTTTTCTCCATCACCTGAGCACAGTGCTCAGACATGTTGATTCACTCTACTATGAAGGGGGGGTAATCAACCTTGTACAAAATCAGATTCGTATAGCTGAGAAGGGTCTGTGTTAATCATGGAGTCCCATAACATTTCTTACATTCTTCAGCTAAAAATATGAACTTTATAGTTCACTATCTTCTCTTTCTTCAAAGGAGTAACTTTTAATTTAAATTCTTTATAAGTTAAACATATATAAATCACTTAACCATGATCCTAATTATTGTCTTTAACTACTAATTTAATTTTGTTTTTGGGTGCAATTTGTATTAAATATATCATTTTTCATTTCAGAAAAAATTATTTAAGATTAAGAATATTGGAAGGTGCTTTACAAAGACCCTATTTTATAAATAGATAATAACAGAGATATTCTTGGCTTGGAAACAAGGCTGGTCAAGTTTGCCATACAGGATTGCGTGCCTATTTTTGTTTTGATTTAGACTCACTCCTCTATCTGTGTTCAGGAAACACCTCTGCTGAATTTCAGGGGAACAGATGAAGTGCCAGTGATTCAACCCAGGCATGCAAGGCAAGCACCCTTCCCACTGCTCTATCTCTCCAGCCCTATTCTGTATCTTCAATTTAATTTTAGAATGTTCAAGCTTTAATTTTCACCAAAAGAGTCACCTTTTTGTTATTCATTTACTTTTTCTCATAAAATCACTGTCACTGTCACTGTCACCCCGTTGTTTATAAATTTGCTTGAGTGGGCCCAGTAACATCTCCATTGGAGATTTTGTTGTTACAGTGTTTTGCATATTGAATACATCACGGGTAGCTTGTCAGGCTCTACCCTGCGGGCGAGATACTTTCACTAGCTTGCCGGGCTCTCCAGAGGGGCAGAGGAATCCAACTCGGGGCAGCCATGTTGGCTGCATTCAAGGCAAATGCCCTACCGCTGTGATATCGCTCCAGCCCTCTCATGAAATAATTATAAAAAATGTCTTATGTATTTGATTTTTCATCCACAGTAGATTAGAGTTCAAATAATATATGTGTGTATATATATTTATGTACATATATATAGAGAGAGATAGAGAGATAAAGAGAAGTAGGTGATTATTTTTTTAAAAGAAAAGAAAATATTGATAGAGGAATAGTTCCGCAAATGGATTGTTGTGAGTGGTTGCCAAAGAATAGAGAGAAACACTTCAAGAATTAAGTGTTACATGGCTGAGTCATCAAGACCATTTAGTGCATGGGATATGGCACCATTTCAATATTTCCTATGGGAATGGATATATTAAAATGAAGTAAATAATATATTACGGTTAAGTTTCTTGGGTCATTAAAAACAGCTTAAATTATTTTTAGTGTATTATGTTGAAGATAATAATACGTCTCTAAAATATTTTAGTGAGAGCATTTTTTGAAATGCAAACTTAGTTTATTGAAGAAAATTGCCTATTCAGACATACAGTTCCACTATAAAACCACATTCTGTACTTTATACTTAAATAACCTATCCCTTTTTCACTTCCATTTTCAGCTTAATCAGATCCCTCACTCAGCTGCAATTTTCTTATCAGTTATACCTCACCTGGTCTCCAGTGCTCATGGTCCCGTCAGTATTGTCTGTTCCCATTCGTTATGAAGCTGTTCAGTGAAGTCCATTTGAGTTTTTTTGGTGTGTGTGTGGGGGGAGTTATGTATTTTTTGCTTATGAATTTGTTCATGGTCAAGGCTGGACATATAGTAAAGCAGGTAGGGTGCTTGTCATGGATGCAACCTACTGGGCTACAATCCTCAACACCCAACAGGATCCTCTGAGCCCAAACAGGAGTGATCCCAGATCACAGAGTAAAAAAAATCATTCAAAGTCATTTTCACCTACATTCTGGGGGTCCACCTTTGGGCCCTACTACTGGGGTTCAGAACATTTCCCCTTCACCAACATCACCACTGCTGTCCTTATTTGCAAGAGCTATTTCCCCCTCAAGCCACAATCAACCTAAGTTACATCAAGCCTCATTCCTTCCTGTTTCTCCTGTTATACTGTATTGTTTTATCTATTGTAATCATGGAGGTTATAAATACTAAATTGGTCTGATTCTCAACTCAGCAAAGCTTCAAGTGTCTAGTGAACACAACTACAAGTAAATTAGATGCTATATTTTAAGAAAGTCCCTTTTCTACTGAAGTTAAGTTTCATTTATCTTTACCCCTTTCCTAATTACTCTTCCTTCCTTTACCTAGAATCAAGTAAATGAAGGTTTAAGTACAGGAAGGGCAGTTTAATTTTGACACTCAGAGAAGTGGCTACACATTTGACGGATATAGGCGTATAAGATCTGAAAGAAATCGCTGGTTTGAAATCTGTGTGCTAACTACATGTGTATGAAATTTTATAATATGATGTCAAGCAGTTATCTCAAATTAGTATTATCAGATTATTTTTTATCAGTAGGTTGTGGTCATTAAGCTTATTTTGCTTCTTTATATAAAAATGATATTTTCTATTTTCCTTCTTAAGGTATAACAGTTTATGAAAATGAACTTAAATTTTATATCTATAATAAAATGATATATTAATTGTTATGTCCTATACTAAAAAAATAGCTAGAATGATAGAATACTGTGTTATAATATTATAATATTTGGATAAAAGTAAATTTAGAAAAACATTGATTTTATTCAAATGATAGAGTTCTGTGAGCCACTCTAGCCAACAAATTAAATATAAATAGAGAAGGGCCAAGAGAGATAGAACAGTTCTTAAGGTGCTAGGGATGAATCCTGGTCAGTTATGTGCAAGTGCTCTACCCACTGTATTATTACCGAGGCATGGGCCCCCCAATTTATCTTTATCTAATCTGTTGGTTTCCTGGACACCCACTCACAGGGATAGACTGATTTTATATTTTGCAAGACATAAAATCAAACCTAGGATCTCACTCATGGAAAGTGCCCAGTTGCTGAGCTCCAGTGATGGTTCTCTCAGTTTTATCCTTGGTCCTAGCTTGAATCTGACTGACTGCTCACTTACTGTCAACAACCATTCCCTGAGACAGTCATCAAAAGAGGAGCATGGAAGACAAATTTTAACATCTTTTACAAGGTTTATAATTTTTAAAACCAGGATTCCATTTTGAATCTACAGACAAAATATATATTCTAACAGCATTGTCTTAAAGTAATACACTAAGAAGTGTATGCATGTCAAAAGGAAAAAAATCAGCATAAAGAAATGTAACCAGTGAGGCTAAAGTGGGAAATCTGAGCAATTTATTTATCATATCCACTTTTTTTTCAACCAGTCTACTACTAGTGGTATCTCTGGTCTGTGTATAAATACAATTAAAGCTGATTTACCTAAGTTTATCCCCCCACCCCCGGTATATAAAAATACAATGAATGCTAAGTACAGCTTATTGTCAAATGACAGACTATTCTTGAGAGCTCCAGAGAAAATACATCTTATTCCAAACTTGCCAGTGGCAGGGTGACACATTCTAGGTCCTCCTCCAGCATGCCTTGGGCATATTTTACTCACTATGCAGAAGTCATTGTCCAGTTTTTTACCAAGCACACCAGGTGAAACTCAAAGGCAACTTTCTGGTGTCCATTGAGACAAATCTAAACATAATAATAAGATAAAAGTTGGTAGACAAAGGCTGAGATGTATCTGTCAGCTTAGTGAGTTCATGTCAAATAATTTTCTTATATATATATATATACTGCTTGCAGTGTCTGAGCATGGTTCATTATAGATATATTTTCAACAGATATTTAAGGTCATAACACAATGCATGTGAGAGAATAAAATAGATTGTAGGTGCATTAAAGAACACTGGATATGAACAACACCTAATTTCTGTTTTTACATCAAACTATCTCTTGAGTTTTGAGCAAGTGATATGTTAATCTTTTCTTATTTATGTGGTCTGTCTGAATAATATCATTCCTGAGTTTAATTCTAGCTTTAGAGGGCAAGTGATACATTTAACAAAAATACCAGTAGATACCAGTAATATGCATCTGTCTCCCTAACTCTCATTGTCTACAAGTAAAAATTTCTACAAAAACTTTTGGAAGCCAAAATTTCATAAAGCAAAGAGCAGCTACCATTAATTTAAGTGCGAAGATGTCTCAGCTTTCACAGATTCAAAAACTAATGTACTCAATAACACATAAAATATAAAATTGCATTAATAGAAAGTATAACCAGTAACAATACTGTGCACATAGTCTATATAAAGCAGGGCTCATAGCAGGAAGTTGATAGTGTTAATCTATATGTTCAATATGTCACTGTTTCTACTATAGGAGATATAAAACTATGAGCTGGTATTTTTGCTCTCTGATTATTGTAACAGTAAAAATCATTTTTAGATTTCTTTTACTCTTTGGAAACATGTATGTAGGTCTTTTGTAAAAATAACTTGAAAAAATGAAAAATTTTAAAAATTGAGGTACATCTGGGTTCCTGTATAAGGAAAGTAAACTCAAGAGGATGTAAATGACCTCCTCAGGCCACAGAATGAATAAAACATAACAGTGGAATTTGTGCCTGGCAACTCTTTCAGTTCATCTCATAGACTGACAGATAACATGAGTGGCTATGTAAAAGATACATCTGAAAGAATAGACCTCAAAACAGATAGATAAGAGAGTGAGCAATGAATGTGTACTTGAAATAAGATTATAACTTTGGCTGTAGAGTATATGAAATGTATGCCCATTGTATTTGTGAATTAGAAAACATTGATTATATAGTTCATTCTTTGAATGTGAGTAAATGATAGAAAGCTAAGATTCTAGGATCTGGTTTCAGGACTGCATAAATAACATTATTTGCTATAAGTAGAGCAGGGTAGGAGGTGAAAATTATTAATATAGGAAAAAACCTCTACAGTAATATATTGCTTGATACATGTGTTATATAGATAGAAACCACACTTAGACTACATAAAAATCTTCAGAATTCCATAAGCCTATAGCTGTGCAAATTATGATAAGTGATACAGAAGTATTGAGTAAAGTAAGAAGGAAAAAAATAGAATAAGAACAGTATGACTATGGTCTTCCAGGAACATGAGTACATAAATAACCAAAAACATAGAATAAAGTTAAAAAAGAAAGAAAAGTTTCTTTATAAAGTAAGAAAATGATGAAGAGTTTTATGAAACTGAAAGAAACTATCAAATTAAGAAAAGGTTAAATTATTTCAAAGATATTCATATGCTCTTATGTTTGAAGTTAAAAATTAAAAGTGAGGAACCAATGAGGAAGATTTCATAGAAATGACAATTATAAATGAAATTTGAGAGTTTAGACTTGAGGCTAAGTGTTGAGAGCTCAAAGTACTAGAGTTTATTGACTTAAAGTTCTGAAGTCTAACTTCAATTCCTAGTACCACATGTTCTCCTAAGCATCACCTAACTGGCCCTGATGACCATCTGCATCACTAGCCCAAGTGGTCTGCCTGGGATACATTGGTTCCTATTAGCAGAGTAGGAAATTGTTGAGCCTGTGTACCAAATTCATAAGGCAAATATCCTGTTGCCCAAAGTGATATGCTGATTCCTGAGCACTGCTTGATAGCTCTGCCTTATTCCACCCCTCTCCTCCACTTCCCACAAGAGTTGTTATTTAACTATGGCTGCAAAAAAATCTGAAAGCTTTTGAAAATTAAATAAATCCATCGGAAATATTGTCATTTGTATAATATGCCAACTATAATTACAATGACATCACTGCCACCGTGTTTTTTGAATAAAATGAGCTATTACCAACAATTTTCAAATATGATCTTCAAAAGAAAATTACATATGCCCAGTGCTGAAGAAGATATACAGGGTTTTGGTATGAATATACAGCTCTGTCGGTGTTACTAAAGATTTCTAGAATTGATTCCTCTTTAGAATAGAGAATGCCTCATTAGGCACTGACACATCATAATTGCCATATACTCTATTTAAATCTAGTTCTTGTTAGAGATGTCTCAGCACTCTAATAACCCTGTCAGTCATTCTGTCACAAATTCTTATGTGTAGGAACTTCTCTTTAAGATTCCCAGCTATTATTGAACATTGGTCTTTGGACATTGGTCTCGCTAATTGCTTTTAATGCTTCCTGAAAAAAAGTCATTTTATTTAAACAAGTTTCTTCCACTGTCTTTTATGTGTAACTGCCAGTGGGAAGCAATGTGGTGCAAACAAATGTGGTGTTCTGGGCTTGAGTGATCCTCTAGCTGTGAGTAGCATGCTTGCCTTGCACATGATTGAACTGGGTTTGATTCCCAGCCAGTCTATAAGGCTCACTGTTCACTGCCAAGTGTAATCATTGAACATTGCTTGATGTGACACACACACACACACACACACATACACACACACACACACACACATACACACAGAGGTAAAAAAAAAGAAAAAAATGTGGTGTTCCAACTGGTATACTGGCACAATATTTAGAATCCAATGCCAGTTATGTTATTACTAGCTACATAAGTTTCAAAATAAATACAGTAAAAACTTTGTTTTTTTTTTATATAAAGAAGAGCTCTGAAAGAATTTCTATAGGGACTATTTCAGTTCTAAAATGATTTTTGTCTCTAAGGCTTTTGCATCCAGACTCCTCTCAGGCAAAGCTGTGGATATTAGACTTCCCAGAAACTCCTAGGGCACAACCTGCTCTGTTACTACTGACATAATACTCACCTTTAGTGTTATTGCCTTGAACTGAGCAGGTATAACAGGTAAACGGTAGCTAAGCAACTTGATGACGAGGTTTTATATGTGAAATTGAAGAAGTTCAAGAGTGAGTGAGAAGTGCAAAACAGAATATGCTGAGGGAACACTGAAGTATAACTTTAATAAGGTGACAACAACTGTGTGTTTGATGGCAAAAATCAGCAGTAAACATGAGTAGGCTGGTAAACATAACTTGTTTTTTTTTCCAATAAAATTCTGATTTACTCTGATTCCTAAAGAGTGAGAATCCATGAATAGTTACGAAGATCATTTGGCCAGAAAACTAGAGAATATTGTAGTAAAATGAAGATTGCCAGTACCAGCCTCCGTTGATGTTCACAAAGTCAACAATTGATGTCAAGGACCTTTTCTTCAAATCTTTAGATATTAAAATAGTGATAGTTATTGAGATTAAATATATAAGTAGATTCTCCTTCCATCCTTCATTTATATGGTGGCTTTGATGAAGATTGTGCTGAAAAGAACTGTATTTGTCTAAATTCTCTGCCACACATAATGTCCTCATTTTAACACAGCAGATATTAAGTATATGTGGAATCTGGATTATTTTCACTGATAGATGGCATGATGAATTTCATCAGTCTTGATATAAGAATATGAATTGTAACTCTCTTAGCAATACCACAGCAGGTAAGATGCTTGCCTTGAACGTGGCAGACCCTGGTTTGATTCCTTCGTCCCTCTTGGAGAGCCTGGCAAGCTCCCCGTGGCATATTCGATATGCCAAAAACAGCAACGACAAGTTTCACAATGGAAATGTTACTGATTCTGACTCCAGAAAATGAATGAACAACGGGTGGACATTACTACAGTGCAGTACAGTGCTTTTACTTAAATATTTTGCTTCTGCTTTTCTAAATTCTTCATAATATTGAAACATCATCATAAATATAGGAATCACTGTGTATTTTTCCCAAGTGAACATTATGTCACCCCTCTTTTAATTTAACTTACTTTTTAATCTGTACTTACTTATTCTCATTTAGTGTTTATTATTCCCCACATTTTTATTAAGGTGTTGTGATTTGCAAAGATATTTATAGTTGAGCTTTAGGCATCAATATTGTAGCATCAGTCAACCACAAACCCCCACTCCCACCCTGAGCACAGTTTGCTTTCTTGACAGACACCTTTCTAAGTTTGGTTGTTAAAATTTGGATCTCTTGATTTCAGTGTTGTTGACTGAGCTTTAGACTCTCATTCCTGAACTCTGCCTTTGTAACTGAATCCCCTGACCTAGCCTCTGCTGTTTCTCACCTGTCTCTTCTCTCTCTCCCTCTCCCTTCCACGATTTCTTGCCTTCTCCTAATTGTAGTCTGGTGCCAAGGTTGATTAGGACATCCCTTAGGACATCCCTCCTTTAAAACATTGCATTCCATCGTCTAATTATTCTAAATCTCGCATATGAGCAGTATCATCCTGTGTTAATCCTTCTTCTGGCTTGTTTCATTTAACATGATGTATTCCAGCTCCATCCATGTTGCTGCGAATTGCATGATTTTATCATTCCTAATAGTGTACTATTTCATTCTATTTGAATCACAGTGATTCACAATAATGTGAATGACATGGATTCACTTGTTCTATGTTCCAATACCACACACTCCACTTTCCTCCACCATTGTTTCAGGGTCTCCTCCTAACCTACCCACAATCAGCTTTCAC
>JAOXYA010130061.1:0-10299 GCA_028565675.1 Sorex palustris
TATATGTTTGTTGGACAAGGAGAGGAGAAACACACCCATGGGATTCTGCTCTAGGGTGGGTCGTCCTGCTGAGAGAGTATCTGTCCTAGAAGCTGTCCTAGAAGCGGCTTTCCCGGAGGGAAAGAACTTTACCCCTATTGACTGTGACCACCACACCTATGTGTAAGCCCCAATCCCTCATGGTTTTGAGATTGAACTAGACTGTAAGAGTGGGCTGGGGTGATCAGGATCCAGACTCCAGAAAGAGAAGGAGAAAGGGGATCCAGATCCAGATTCCAGAGTCAGACGGAGGATGAAGGGGGATGGAGGAGGAGAATGAAGTAGCAGAGGCAGAGGAGAGACAGGAGTGAATGGAGAGAGGATTGGAGTAAATTGCAACTGACACCAACCAGCCTGGCCCTTGTTTCCTTCCTTCACCTGCCCTTCGCCATCTACCACCCTCGAGACTACCGAACACGGGCGGCAGGAGAGACAGCTGCTGCCATATTTTTGGAGTTTACACATACTGTCCTTTGCACGGTTTAGCAATGTCCTTTTGTATAGACACAGGAAGACAGTCAACGCTATGCTTTTGTAACATGGGAGACAACATCCGAATAATACTTACTCCTGGGTGTCTGTCGTACTTACCTAACGTAAGCCTCAGTTGCCCTTACTTCCTAACACCCCCTAAAGGATGGACCCAGGGCAAGCTGTCAGCTACCCTGGCATTGAAAAGGGACAAACTAAGCACCATAAGAAGGATAGTGACTTAAGAGCACGGATCATGGAACAAACTGTCATGATCCACAGAAGAAGTAACTGAATAAGGACCCTACTGGGGTTAGAAAAGACTAACGTGGCCTGAGGACTGTGGTCTGGGATCTACAGCGAGATGTCCCCAGGAAGAGCCAACCTTTCAGCTTACCGTGTTCATACAAAATGACTAGAAGTATTATAAGACGTAAATTCACTACAACTGTTTAAATGGATCACTAGTTGAGGAAAGGGGAAAATGCACCCTGGATGGAATCCCACCCTTGGGCCAATCTCCTGGTAATAATCTGGAGTGCTGACCCCTCAGATGAGATGTTGTCCTTGAGTCCATCTCCGAGAACTTCCCCTGAAGGAGTGACTTTACCTCGGCTGGCTGTTGTTATGACAGTGTTCAACCCCACCTAGGTGTACCCCCACCCTTCATGATTTCTACATAACTATGCGGTGGTGGGGGGGGGGGAGAGATCTAACTATTTGGAAAAATAACGCCCTGTCATAGGGGAAGAGGAGAAATATCTATGCCACTGTAGAGGAGAAACCTAACTACGCTGGGGAAGAAATAACTGCGCTGTTAGAGAGAAGCAGGAGAAAGACACTGTGAGGATGAGGATGAAACAAATGTCACTGATCGCCAACCAGCCCGGGGCCCGGTTCCTCCTTCACCCATTCCTCCATCCTTCATCCGTCTGTCGCCGTGGGCTGGCCAGAGGAACGGTTCTCGGCCACCGAATGTTCCCGTCCCACAGGCTCATGCTCTTTGAACTCCCCGCCGCCCATGCTAAAGCAGAAACGGTCAGCCCGCTGTCATTTCTAAACTCCAAATACATACCGGCGAAACCCCCATGCAGACAGCTCAAAGGCCAAGTGGATCCCAGTTTCCCCCAGGCACTGCCTTTTCCTCCCTACCTGTAGCACCTGGTGGAGAACACAGCCCTCACCAGCCCGGGAGGCTGCCCTGAGGACGCCTGCCTCTACGGGCCACCTCCACCCCCAGGAGAAGCCAGAGAGCAGCTCTCCCGGCCAGGGGCACCATCTGGCCTGTGGGCCCCCAGCTATGCTATGGGAAACACAGGTGAAAAGTACATCAAAGGGGTGGAGGGGACGGCAGGGCAGGGGGGTTGCAGGAAGAAAGCCGGGGAGGAAGGGGCCGTGTCGGGGGAAGCCCACAGCAGTGCCACGGAGTGTCGGGACTGTCTGGGCAGGGGGTGCCAGTGGGGGGCGGCGATGGGGACCCACAGGGGTGGGGTGCCGGGAGCCTGAAGGGGAGTCTCTGACTTCCTCTGCAGTTCACTGTGAACTTCAAACTTCCACCCCTGGGGCCAGTGAGGTTGCCGCGAAGGTGGGACGCAGACGAGGCCCCTGGTTCCAGCTCCCCCAAAGCCTGCTCAGCTGCCCTGGATAGTCTGAGAAGCGCCCTGCAGACCCGCCGGCACGGCTGACGGGGGCCAGGCCACCCCTGGCTCTGGTACCTGCGCGGTACCTGCAGCCAGACAAGGACTGAAGCGCTGACCCATCAGCCGCACTGCTGGCTTCTGGGCCTTCTTGGGACGTCTGCAGGAAGCCAGCACAAGACGGTGAGATGCCTGATTGACCTGAACAGCCACCGTGGGGCTCTGTCCCGGACACGTCACTTCTCACGGAGCATCTCGTGCATGAGCCGGGGCTCTGGCTGAGCTCCGGGCCCTGCAGCTATGCTAGAGGGTGGACCCAGGGGGCCAGCATGTCCACGGACTCATTTCTCCCGCTCCCTGGACGCCCCGGGGAGGCATGGCGGCTGACTCACACCACGGTGAGTGGTGTGATGACGCACATACACAGATGACCCCCGTGCACACCGCGGGTAGCCCCCTCCCCGAACGCCCGGCCTGCCTTCCACTGGGCTGACCCTCTCCCTGCGGTCAGGCTTCCCGATTCCGGAATCCCAACCAGCCCTGAGGCTTCCTTTCATTTGTGGCAGGCTCTGAGGCCGTTTTTCTGTTCCTTTATCTCCTCACTGGCGATTCCCGCCTCCCTTATGGCCCCGCTTCCCGGCTTTCTGGCCGGCAGCCGGGACTGTCGAGGGCCCCTATGTTAGCACCGAGGGCCCCTGTGTTAGCATCGACTGTTGCGGCCGCCCCGTGGCTCGAGGCCGGGCGTGCTGATCTGCGTGGGTTTCTGACTGCAGCTGCAGGTGCTGGAACTTGACCGTTCACGGACTCCGGGGAGGGCTGGGCTGGGGAAAGGTCCCCCCTGGCGCGTGCCACCCCCGCCTCATGCAGCCGTGCTGTTCCTCTCTGTTCCCTGGCCCGCCTGGCGGTGTGGACAGGACCGGAAGCGTGAGTGAGTGAGTGAGTGAGTGGGAGCTGGGATGAGTTACCAAGCGTCTGGTGGACACGTCCTGGGGCGGCAGGGGATGGGGAGGTGGCCACGGAGAAGTGTCACCTCTAGCTCAGCGCCACAATGTGAGTGCTGTTGGGGGTGCGGGGGCGGGCCCCCAGCCCCCCACTGGGGGTCACTGCGGGCTCTCCTCAACACAGGCCGTGCCCCAAGATCTTGAGACTCAGCCCAACCGGCCAGGCTCGGAGATGCTCTCCAGGCAGCTGTTCTCTGGAATTCTCCCAGTTTCTTCCCCTCCAGGCCCCGGCTCCTAGGATCTAGGATGGAGCCAGCATTAGGTCACCCGGTGAAGGAAGAGTGTCTCAGAGCAAACACATCCCGTCCCACCAGAGACGAAGGTTGGAGGTCAACCCCTCAGACCTTCATTTCCATTGGCCACACTGAGCTCAAACCCGGGGCAAGCTCGCTGCCTTCCCTGAGGACACACGTCCTCCCCCGCCCCCAAACCCCCGCTTTCCCGCATGCACGGCAGCCGTTACTACTTCTACGCCAACTGCGAAGATTCACATTCCAGCCCATTAAATCTACTCATTTTGTGGCTCAGCGACGAAGTCATAAAGATCGCTGAATTCTCAATCTGTCATTTTCAGAATCTGTCTAACATCTTCGAACTTTACCATTCACAAATCTAACGAACGCGCCTTCCACGCACGCGTTTTTTGGCGGAGAAAGACGTGGGCCCCGGGATGGCTCTGGCTCTACACCAACAAAGAATGGGACGAGCCCGGGCAGAGTGACGGGGCGGCAGGCAGGGTGCTTGCCTCGTCACCCCACACGGTCCCTTGAGCCCCCCAGGAGTGAGCTGTGTGCTGCTGGGTGTAGCCCAACAACAACAACAACAACAACAACAACAACAGCAACAACAACAAAGGAATAGCTCCAGAGAGCAGCACCCAGCCGGCTCACCCGAAACTGGGAGACAGTGGCCCAGAGATGCCTTTTTCCCCATGTCTATGTTTTATTACTTCGACCTAAGTGTCATTTAGGGATGATTGTGAGAAGCGTTGGTATAAGTGGTTCAAATGGGATTCAGAGCCTCCTACACACACACACACACACACACACACACACACACACACACACACACATGCCGTCTCAAGCAGCCGTGACTCAGGAACCGTGGCCTGCGCTTGGATGTGCTGCGGGTCACTGCGGAGAGACAGAGCATAGTGGAGGCCCAGCTCAGCCTCGCTGCAGTCCTTCTCCCAGGGCACAAGGTCACAGCTGCTTCAGGAGCGCCCGACAGGGCGGCCTCACAGGGGTGAGCGCGGTCCCTCCGACGACGACGCCCGCATGAGGGACAAGCCAGCACAGAGCCACCGAGCGCGGAGATCAGCACTGTCAGCGCTTCCTCGGACTCGGCCGGTGCCCTCTGCCCCCTCCTGCCTCCTCCCGCTCCTGCCCGCTCCCTGCCTGCTCCCATCCCTACCTACACCCTGCCCAGCCCAGAGGCCCACGCTGAACTCACAGGGGACCCAGCCCGGAGCTGCCCTCACAGCGCCCTCCCCCTCCCACCCAGTGACCACAGGCAGGCACTGGGACTGCTCCGACCGCCATCATTTGTTGAGCGCAAGGAACTGAGTCCAGGCCCGACGTTCCAGTCCTGAGTCCAGGACTCAGTTCCGGGCAGGCCTCGTGAGCTGGTTTCCACTCTCCGCAGGGCTCGTGCCATCCGCACCCCCGGGACACGCACGGGGAGCGCGAGCACTGCGGGGCGGATCCCCGGCCCAGACAGCTGGGCCCTCTACGGCACCTGGGGTCTGCGGCACCAGGGCCCTCTTGCCGCCGCCCCTCCCCTCACTAGGCGGCTTCCTGCCAGGCCGGGGCGCTACCGGGTTTCAGTCTCTCCCACCAAACCTTAAGGAACGGAGTCACGGCCTCCACTGCCAGGAGGGGTCCGGATGGCGGGGGAGAGGCCGTGGCACCGAGGGCACCTCCCAGGTCACGCCGGAGGGAGGGAGCACTCGGGCAGGAGCACGAAGGATGGAGCACTTGGGCAGGACCATAGAGGCAAGGGAGCACTCTGGCAGGACCACGCAGGGGAGGGAGCACTGAGGCAGGATCACGGAAGGGAGGGAGCACTTGAGCAGGAGCACAAAGGAGGGACACTCGGGGAGGACCACGCAGGGGAAGGGGCACACTTGGGCAGACCAAGGAGGGGAGGGAGCACTTAGGCAGGAACGTGGAGGAGGGAGCACTCGGGTAGGATCATGAAGGGGTGGGAGCACTTGGGCAGGACCACGGAGTCTCAGGTGCTCCGGGGAAAAGGTCAGAACACGGCGACCCAGGCCGGAAGCGGGTCTCCCCGTCCCGCCCCTCCCGGCACAGCCCCGCAGCCGGGCCTGGACTCGGTCCCTCGACCTGCCATGTGTAACTTCTGCCACGGCAACGGGGCTGAGCAGTGGGCGTGGGGCGGAGGCGCTCCACGGCAGACGCCCTTCCCGGGACAGTGCGGTGGCCGAGGCCGCGGGCCACTCCACCTGTGGTCACTCCCCGGGGAGCTGCCCGTGCCGTCTGCCAGCTCACTTTCCTTCCCCGGCTGCTCCGTGCACCTCTCGCTCAGCTGGACCTTCTCCTTTCTAGAAGTAGCCCACACCCGAGTTGGTTCATCTTCCTCTTGGCCTCACTTCTGCGGAACTGTGACCACCCACAGCACCACACACGGCACCAGCCACACGCATGACACAAGCCACACGCATGACACAAGTCACACGCATGCCACCAGCCACACAGACACCCCCAGCCACACGCATGAACCAAGCCACACACATGAACCAAGCCACAGTAGCAGGCGGCCTTCTGGAGGCCTGCAAAGAGGGCACGGAACCGGGCATCACGTGGCGTGTCTCCTTGCCTGGAACTCTGGCTGGAGGGTCCGCGGTCTCCGGGCCGGATCCCTAGCGAGAAGCCCTGCAAGACGGTACCTTCCGGGAACTGCTCTGCATCCGGCTACACACCCCTGCAGCAGACGAGGCACATACCCTGTGGTCACAAGCAGGCTGACCTGGATACCAGCCCCGAGCAGCACAGGGACCCTCGGCTGCACCCCCAGGGCACTCCGGGCTGGTGCTGCTCCCAAGCACCGGCCTGGCCTGTCGCCTCCCACTCGCTGACCCTGCGCCTGGCCTGGGCACGGGCCCTTCACCCCTGTCCAGTCCCAGCTAGGCAGGGCCCAGGTGCACAGGGCAGGCAGGCCGGCCCTGCATCGTGCTGGAAAGGCAAGTGCTAATGCAGCCCTCGCACAGCCTGACTGAGAGGCTGGAGGACTGGAGGAACCACAGGGCCCCAGCCCGAGCACTGATCTGGGAGCACCCCTCAGCACAGCTGGCCTGGCTCTGTCAACAGCCCAGATTCAGGTGACAAACAGCAGCTCTCCTACCCAAGCTGCCAACAGCCAAAGGTAAACAGATGGATAGGGCGAGGAAGGGGAGGTGGCCATGCCTGCCTGCCTGAGGCCCTGCAGACCAGGCCCACACCCAGCCTGGCCCAGGAGGCTCCCCAGGACCCTCCGGAAGCCCGGCTGCTGGAAGAGAAGCAGAACAGCCTTCTGGAAGCTCCCAGCCCCGCCCGGGACCCCTATCTCCTTTTCATCCCTTATCACATTCCAAAAATTATTTCTTTGAGTGCCTGGCTCAGATACAGAATCTGGGAGATAAGGCCGGTTCCTCTGGCCAGCACAGTGGGAGATAAGGTTAGTGGGTGCCAGGCGCTGCCCCCCCACTCAGAGACCCCTCTCCCCCGAGTTTTCCTGCAGCTGAGCTCCACTCAGATGCCACAGGAGCAAGTCAGCCCCCCAAACCATGCCGGGCCGTGCCATCGAGCTGCTTCTGTTTGAAGGGTCTCAGCTGCAACTGGCACGGCTGGGCTCAGAGCACGCGGTGTCTGACCCCCCTGCCCCCCAAAACTGCACGGCCTCCCCCAAACAGGTGGGAACGGCCCCCTGAGCACACCCAGGTGTGGCCGCCCAAACCAATTCAAGACAACGCAGGGAGTGCTCTCAGGAGCCTTCCCTGCCTGGGCCCAGAGGTCAGCAGGGAGTGGGCGTTTGCCTGCGCCCCAGAGTGACCCCAGGTGTGGCCCCCAAAGCAAGAAAAACCCAAGTAGTTCCCTGCCTGCCTGGTTCGCGTCCCACACTTGTCAGGACTAAACCGATCCTGTCCTTTCCGCGACGGCTCGAACCCCGTAAGGTACCGGAGATCCCGTCCCGGCCTCTGCCGAGGCCTGTTTCAAGTGGAGCTCTCTGCACTCCCGGCTGGACTCTGCAGGCCGGGCTAGCCCAGGCCCTGGACAGGAGGAGCCGGTGCCGGCCCTGGAGCAAACTCCCTGGGCTTCCCTTCCTGGGGCAGGAAAACATTGTTTAGTGTCCGCCCAAACAGAGGAGAGCACCAGCTCACTGCAACCCCAACAAACAAACCTGAGGCAACGGGGAGCCGCCCTTCCCCGGGGCTACTGGCCCCAGCCCCCCATCCCTGCCCCCCGGGGCTCTGAGAACCACCCAGCCACTGCCAACTCCCAGTTTCAAAGGCAGGACCTTCGTGGACAGGCTTGGACTCACTGGGGCTCGGTGTGTCTACACGGCACCCCTGCTTTACCCGCAGTGAGGAATGGGACCCTAAGGAAGGTGATGGGTGGCAGGGCTCCCTGTCACAGTTGCCGGGGCTCTCAAACCTCCCACCTGGGGCCACCCGAGCCCTTTCCAAGAACACCTGCTCTGCCTCTGTCTGTCTGTCTATCTGTCTGTCTCTCTCTTGCACATATACACTCACACATGCACGCGCACGCAGCTTATTCTGATTATAAGTTTATGCTCACTATGGAAAATTCTGGAGCTAGGATGTAGCTCGGTGGTAGGTGCTTGCTTGGCTCACGTGGAAGGCGCTGGGTTTGATCCTCAGCCCAGCAAAAAAAGTGGGAAAAAAACAATGATTTTTTTTTTTTTAGGTAATCTTTAGAAAATAAGGAAAGAATAAGATTAAAAGTTATCCTGAGGGGTTGGAGGAACAGCACAGCAGCTAATATGCCAGCCTGTACGTGGCAGACCCAGACGTGATCCCTGGCACTCCAGAGGGTGCCCAGAGCCCATCAGGAATGATCAATGAGCACAGAGCCAGGAGTAAAACCTGAGTGCCACCAGTGTGACCCCAAACCAAAACTGTTGTGGGCAGACAGGAAAGGGGGCCCTGGGGCTGTACTCTTGGACCATAGTCAAATTTAAGAATTCCCTGGCCCTGAAGCAGCTCAAGAGCATGAGGACTGGGAGACACACAGCCTCACTTTCTTGGAAGAAGAGAAACAAGGCACCACCTGGAAGCAGAAATTCAAAGTCCTACTCAGAGAAGGGTGAACCCCTCAGAAAAGGAGAAGCCACAGAAGAGCCTGTGAGACCATGAGGGGATCGTCCACTGGGCAGGGATGAGGTGATAAAGGGACCATCCACAGGGCAGGGATGAGAGGATGAGGGGACCGTCCACCGTGCAGGGAGGAGACCCTGAAGGGACCATCCACATGGTCAGGGCAGGGATGTGAACATAGAGGGACCCCCAACAACACAAGGGTTGAAGATCATGCAGGGACCATCCACAGGGCAAGGCTTTCGCATGACAATGTCTAACTGACCTAACTTTTATGTCTGTTGACCAAAACTCATGTAATCCCTTCAACGGCCAAGACCCAGAGACTATAAAACCCAGTTCCCAGAAGCGTGCGGCCACATTTGCGGCTGCGTGACATCCTATTATCTCATTTTTACTTTGGACAAAATGGCAGGCTACTGAATGTAACCTGTCCACACGGCAGGGTCTGGCAAAACTCCCTGTGGCGTACCCAATATGCCAAATACCAGTAACAAGGATGAGTCTCATTCTTCTAACCCTGAAAGAGCCTTGAATATGGCACTTTTTAAAAAATCTCAGGGCTAGGACGAAGGAGACATTACTGGGCCTGCTCAAGGCAATTGACAAACAACAGGATGGTCATGATCATGATCGTGAATCTTGATCCAGGAATACAGAAATTACATTTTCACGGAACAGAGCCTTAGTGAGGTTTTAGTTTTAATTACTAGTGTTGGCACAGTCTCCACCTTGGAGATTGGCCCATGACTCAACCTGAGATATGTATTCTCAACTTTTTTTTAACCCTCTAAAGAAGCCTGTGTTCTCAGTTGAACATGTGTCTCTCTTTCTTTCCCGACACATCTGGAAGTAAATTCCTCTAAATAAAGTTATTTTACTTCAATAATAAATAATTTACTCTTATCAAGGTTAGACAAATGGAGCTGAGTTGCCACAAATTCCATCATGCTCCAGGGGTCAAAGAGGAAAAGGAAGCATGAGCTATTTATTGATGGAGCAGCAGTGGCCCTTGAGTCAATTCTCCCCTCCCCAACCCCTCCTGAACTCTTGAACTGAATATGAAAAGTCAACTGCAAATGCACAAGGGTGTCACCTCAAAGATGGGGCTCTGAAGCCTAAACAGGGACAACAGACACAGCAAAAACAAACACTGTGGGAGGTGGCTTGACAAGCATTGTGAGATGGTTGGTGGTGACATTAGGGCACCAGGCACATTTGTTTCAGGGGGAAATGGAAATAGCAACCATTTTAATGGAATAGGGCAACCATTTTGATGGAATAGGGCAATCGTTTTAATGGAATAGGGCAACCATTTTAATGTAATGAGTAGAAAAGAAAGACACCATGAATAAGGACATAATTGAACTGACCCTCTGGGATTTCTTTTTCATGTCAGATGGGTACTGTGCTAAGTGCATAACAAGATTTAAGGGAGGTACAACCCACCCTTCCCGCGACCTGGACCCCCTCCACCAGGCAACCAGAGGATGCTTTGGGGAACAGCAGCCGGAGCACTGCCAGACTTCCCATCCATCTCTCCGGGCCCCTCCCTTCCAGGTTCCTGGGTGTGAGTGTCCCTGGGACCGACGGACAGCATGGCCACTATGTAGGGGGCGTGGCCTCCCCCAAAGTGGGCGTGGCCTTCTCTGAGGCAGGCAGGCAACCGCTAATGCTGTTGCAGTTATATTTCCCACCCCCATCACTCTGGATTTTCATCCCAGCCTTTGTCACCTAAATCTGTGGAAAAAATTCTGGCCACCTCAACTACAATACAACAATAATCCACTGGCCTACTCCAATTCTAACAAAAGAC
>JAOXYA010130080.1:0-10299 GCA_028565675.1 Sorex palustris
GTTCAGCATTGAGTTGTTTAATTTCCAGGTGTTTGATTTGGTTCTTCGTGTCTGTGTGTGATTCACTTCTATTCTCAGTGCATCATGGTCTGAAAAGATGTTGATACTATTTCTATCTTTCTGATTCTATTGAGGTATGTTTTGTGGCCTAGGACATGGCCTATTTTGGAAAATGTTTTGTGCGTACTCACAGACATTATTTTACAAAAGCATGTACCAGTGAGAACTTGGGAATTAATCTCTCTCTTTTGGTATAACTTTTATTTTTGGCAACCATGTAGATGCATTTTCATTTATTTATAATGGTTTTAAACAATGAAACAATATTACTGTTTTATGCAAGCACATGCAATGCTGTACTTTGAAGGATAATTTCTATAGCTTGTTAATTTACTGTTTTAGTCATTTAAAAGGGCTTGAGTGATAGCACAGATATCACAGCGGGTAGGCTGTTTGCCTTGACCATGACCAACCTGGGTTCGATTCCTCCACCCCTCTCAGAGAACCCCGCAAGCTACTGATTGTATCTTGCCCGCTCGGCAAAGCCTGGCAAGCTACCCGTGAAGCATCTGATCTGCCAAAAACAGTAACAACAAGTCTCACAATGGAGATGTTACTGGGCCCGCTCGAGCAAATAGATGAACAACGGAAGGCCAGTGCTATAGGACAGTGTTACAGCCATTTAAATATGTGGCTCAGAACCACTAAATAACTCACCTTGTTGTGCCTTTCATGTTCAGAAGTTTTGTTTCACCCCAAATGGAAACTCAGTTCTGCACTACTCAATACTCATTTCTCCAGCCACTACTTTGCTCTTTCACTTTCTGTTTCTCAGGACCTCCTCCAAGAGAAATTGTATTTGACCATTGTGTCTGACTAATTTTACTGATAATATTCTTTTCAAGTTTCATACATTTTTTCTAGATTTAGTGAATTAAAAAAATAAGTACTGTAATAGCTGAGTAGTGTCTTGTTGTTTTGTGTGTTGCACATACATTTGTATGTGCATACATTCAAATGAACAATATATGGACAATGAACATTTTTCACTGTTTTACTTTTGTGGATACAACCTGTAGAGCCAACATACGAGTTCCTGAGTACATGTTTTCACTTCCTTGGTGTCCAAACCCAGACATAAAATTGCTATGTCAGAGTTAATACTGATTTATTTCCTTATTTTAAATTGAACTGATTTACAGGAATATATATACTTAAGACATTACCCCACCAAAGTAGCCTTCACTGGACCCCTCTACCATTATTCATAAAACCCTCCCCAGACCTTCACCCCATTACATTGCTAACCAGATCACCTCAGTTGTTTTGTCAGAGATTGATAGGGCCTAATTTTCATTAGGCAGTATCTATCTATCATTCAGCTTTGTTTCTTAGTACCACAATTTAGTTAGTTCAATCAGCATTTGTCTTTATCTTGACTTATCTTCTTTATCAACTCTTCTGTCAATGGGTACTTGAATTATTTCCAAAGAGTTGGTTACTGTAAATAGTACTGAATCAAATACCTAGGAGTACATGTTTTTGAATTGCGAATTAGGTGTACTTAGGATAGGTATCCTTGAGTAGAATTGCTGAATAATTCAGACATTGCACTTATAACTTTTTGAGAAAATTCCCATCTTTTTTCTTTTTTCTTTTTTTTTTTTTTTTACCATAGAGACTGAACCACTTTACATTTCCACTGACAGTGAATGAGGATTTCTTTTCCTCACATCCCAACTAGAACTTATTTCTGAACTTTTTGGTATGGACCAGTACTAGGAAGTGATATTTAATTCAAACATATTTATTTGAATTTCCTTTACAAATGTTGTAAATGAGTTTTTTTATGTGCCTTTTGACCACGTGTGTGCTTTCTTTGAAAAAGTGTCTATTTATCTTTTATGTACAGTTTTGATCCACATTATGAATTCTGTTATTAATGAGTTTTCTGAGTTCCTTGTATATGTTAGCTTGTATGTGCAGTGTCTCAATAGTTTATTGAGAGATATCTTTTTGTCTTAGTGATAGTAATACTTGCAATGAAAAAGTTTATCTTTAGTTTGACTTATTCCTATTTGTGAATTTACCCATGTTTTCCTTGCCAATGGACCCAAATCACAGAAGACACCTCCAAAGTCAATATCATGGAGTGTTTACATATGCGTTCTTATTTGCATTTCATGCATTCAGGTCTAAGATATAGCTTCACAATTATACATAAATAAAATCACAAAACATACACATTTGCACCGGTGACTTTTTCTCTGTACCAGAAACTATTCTTACTTCTCCATCGTAAGCCTATTAGGATAGGCCTATTAGGTGACTGTTATTATTATGACCATTTAACACAGGTTAAATTTACGCCTCAAGATAGGGAATTTGCCTGAGCATCTAAATGAACTGAGTCCAGATTTTGAACTAGGTTTTTCTGATTTTTATACTAACTTCCCAGATTGCAGATATTTAATCGTGATGTTATGGACAACTTTCCAGGTTGAATTATAATCACCACTTTCAATGTTCTACAAAATATTACATTTAAATTAAATTATGTAAATATAACCTAATAGAAAGGGATGAAGAGGTGGATTAGCTGTACTTCAGATACTTTTGTAATATAGAGAAGCATTTTCTGTCTTTATTTCACTGCTCTGCCTGATTTGCAATGCCAAATGTGTATGACTGAAGTTTTCTCATGTTATGTGTAGGAATGAGATAAATACGTTAAAAGATCTGTGATGATGGGACTTCAGTGAAAAACTCTCTTTCTCCTTTAAAGTTCTTTTTTATTGTCTCTGCAAGAATGCTTGAATTTCTCTTATCATCCACTGGTTGAAGTTAAGGAATTAAAAGCAGTTAAAAAATACTAATGCTGTCCTAAAAGGTTGATACATTAAGTCATTATCAGCCCATCAACACCTTAGCAGGCATTAGTTGATGAGAAAGAAGTGATCTTGAGGGAATTAACTGTGAGAAAAATATCAGAGAATCTAGCAGACCTGAGGGAACTGGAGCTTTTGAAAAATAACTAGAGACAGTTTTGAAGCAAGGGTGGGTTTTTTTTGGGGGGGGGGACAGTCAAGTCCTTTGGAACCAAAATAATGAGGATTTCTCATGATGAGGAGAACATGACGCATCTCAACACAGTATTTTAAAGAAGCAAGATGGACTATTGCTCTCCACTTTCTGCCAGAATTTTTCCAAAAGGAAAGCTGGGAAAAGAAAATCCGTGCTCAGTGAAAAGAGTCTGGAATCTCAACTTGAGGAAGAAAGGAAGAGCTCTTGGCAAAGAATGCAGAAGAGGGCTCTAAACTGTAATATCAATAAAGTGTGTGACATCTGCAACTATTATGTAGGAATGAGGGTTTTTGTAACTGAGACCCAAAGCACTTGATCAAAGACAGCACCCAACTGCCTTTATCTCCCTGAATGCAGGGATCAAGATTATTGGTCACTGATCCTGCAGAAAAAGACAAATTCTACCCACCCTATCTCCATGGCAACCTGACTTTAACCTTAACAAAAATAAAACTGATTAATTAATACAAAATTGTGTAACACTTAGTCATTGATAGAGCAACCAAATCATACCCAATGAGAAATAGACCAACTAGCAGCTCATACAGTTTTGTAAGACTGACTCTGATATACTCCTTCATAAACTATTGACATCAGTATTTCGTATACCTATGACCTTGTGTAGTTATTTTTCTTTACTTACCTTCATCTCAAAGTGGATGCTTTGTTAGTCATGACGGAGGCTATGGATATGAGTGAGTGGCTGTGTAAGTGTGTGAGGTAGGAAGAGGTGTGATCATAGCATTGATAATGATCAACCAGTAATCAGAGATATTAGTACGATTTTTTCATTCATTTTCTAGTTCTGTTTTCTTCCCTCTGTTTGAAAGTTATGGGCAGGAGTGATAGCACAGAGGTAGGGCATTTGCCTTGCATGCAGCCAGCCAGGCCGAGCCAGGTTCGATTCCTCCACCCCTCTCAGAGATCCCAGCAAGCTACCTAGAGTATTTTGCCCGCACGACAAAGCCTGGTAAGCTGCCTGTGACGTATTCAATATGCCAAACACAGTAACAACAAGTCTCAAAATGGAGACGTTACTGGGCCCGCTCGAGCAAATTCATGAACAATGGGAGGACAGTGACAGTGACAGTTTGAAAGTTGAGAAGTGGTCAAGAACATACAATTTGGGCCAGAGAGGGTAGCACAGCAGGTAGGGTGTATGCCTTGCATGTGGTTGACTCATTCTATCCCCAGCACCTGATATGGTCCCGTAAGCACTGCCAGGATCCCTGAATGCAGAGTGAAGAGTAACCCCTGATCACCGGTGGGTGTGGCCCCAAAACAAACGCAGAAGACAGTAATTCCCTTTGCCTTTTGTTTTGCCTTGTGTCTGTTAAAATCAGGGCCACCTGGGAAATCAAGGGAACCTATCCGGCATTTTAAAACCCCAGATTTTGCCATCATGGGATTTGCCCAAGTTTTTGTTGAATTCAAAAAGTGCAGTGTCTCGTCTCTTCACCTAGCCCTTCTGTCAAACAAAACATCTGAGCCAAGTGGTGATCTTCTGCACTGACTTGACTAATAATTTTCAGTGTGCATGTGCATGAGAAAGTTCTCCAATAATTACTGCTTGTCATTGAAAGGCCTTTGATATGTCAACCATAACTCCTTTGCTTTATTTCTCTATATTTCACAGAGGAATGAGATCATCTGATATTGTTCCTTGTCCCTCTGACTGATTTCACTTAACATAATGTCCTCCACTTCCATCCACATTGCAGTGAATTGTCATCTCTTTGTGTGGACAGTCCTGAATAACAAACTTCTCTCTCTCTCTCTCTCTCTCTCTCTCTCTTCCTCTCTCTCTTCCTCTCTCTCTTTCTCTCTCTAACACACACATATACGCACTCTCTCTCTGTTGCTCTCTCTCTCTCATTTTCTTTTTGGGCTGAGTCATGATCCTGAGTACTTATCCTGAACACAGAGTGAGAAGTAATCCCTGAGCACTGCTGAGTATGATTCCCAAACCAAAAGATAAGTTAAAAAGCATTCATCACAGCCTCTAGAAGTATAAAAAGTGAAAACATATTTTTTTAATTTTTGAAAGAAAAAAGGCTAATAAAATAATATTTCATGTTTTAATTTATTTTGAAAGGCGATGGCTATTTCACATGGCATTTGGGAAACCCATACATTTTGATATGGCTTGAAATCATACAGTTCACTGTGCAGTGTTCCTCATTCATTTATATTTCCTTGTGCTGATACAGGGCTGGGGCAATAGCATTGGGTAGGGCTGAATTCACTAACAGCCCTTGCACACGGCCAACCCGGGTTTGATTCCTCTGTCCCTTTCAGAGAGCCCGGCAAGCTACTGAGAGTATCTTGCCCTCACGGCAAAGTCTAGAAAGCTACCTGTGACATATTCAATATGCCAAAAACAGTAACAGCAAGTCTCACAATTTGGTGTGAGACGTTACTGGTGCCCATTCGAGCAAATCAATGAACAATGGGAGGACAGTGCTACAGATACAGTTTAAGTCTAAATAAAAAACACCATAGGTATAATGAATTAACACATATGAGCTCATAAAATATCTCTTTTATTAATACTATCTCAGAAATATAAGTAAACAAGCATTTTAATGCAAATGATTACAACAGAATTGGCTTGAAAACTTTCTACAGGAAATTACTTCTTTCAAAGAATTTTCAGCAATAGCAGGAACCATTACTGGAGGGAACTGTAAAATTTTACAAATTTTTTAAAAAATATTTTACTCATTCACTTTTGATAGCTCTTTACAATAATAGTTGAATTAGAAATTTAAGGAGTTCTTAGTTGGGAAATTGGGACACTTTCATGATTGTTGTAATGTTATGTATATGTAAATAAGTAAATGGTTAATATGTCTTCCTTCATCTTGATATCTATTTTAAAGCTCCTTTCTTCTTAATTGTAATAAAAAGGGGCATCTTAAATCATTACAAAAGTTAGTGAATTCAGCCCATAGAAAATGACTAATCCTAAACAGTCTGTTCCATGTAACATGACCCTACCTGTTAAGTGGATGTGATAGTGTTCAGCTTAAACCATCAGTGATCATATTTGTGTCTGGATGACAAAGTAAATCAGGACACTTCCCGTCCACTCCATCCTTTAACGACTCATTGGACTGCGTATGTCAGTTGAAAATGACTTGAATTCACACTCTGGGTTTCCTACCAAAAGAGCTTCACTTTGACTTCTACGTCCCTCTCTTCACTGCTGAGTTTTTAGCATGGAAGGTATTCTAAGTGGTCCTCTCAAAGCTAATGCTTTTTCTTAATCCAACCCACTTCTCTCCTCTGGGGAAACATCAGTCTCCTGTCATTGATTTGTCTACTGCCTTCTTCACTTCCAGCTTTTAATCTGCTTTGGCTTCCTAATTTAAACAATAGTGACCAAAAGCTAATATTGGGAAATATATATATATATATATTTATGTATATTTCCAAAGCTTATATATATGTGTGTATATATATATATTGCATATATATGAGTTAAGATTCTATAATGCAATAAAGATAAACATTTGTCCTATTTGAAACTCCTTAAACTCTTTAAAATACATTCTGTTTTTATACCTCTGTAAAATGTAGCCAGTAGTTTTAGGTATATCTAAAGTAACAAAAATTTTGGATTCTGTTAGCTATAGAATAGCGAGTAGGGCATTTGCATTGCATGCAGCCGACCCGGGTTCAATCCCTCCACCCCTTTCAGAGAGCCTGGCAAGCTACCAAGAGTATTCCGCCCACACTGCAAAGCCTGGCAAGCTACCCGTGACGTATTCGATATGCCAAAAACAGTAGCAATAAGTCTCACAATGGAGACATTTCTAGTGCCCACGAGTAAATCGATAAACAATGGGAGGACAGTGCTACAGTTGACCACCAGATAACTCCCAGGCCATCCCTTAAACTGACCCATTCTTCACGATAACAGCCTAGATTCAGAGTCTATTACTGCACATTTTCACATTTACTTCTAAGGGGCTGCATTCTAGGTCATCCTACCACATCTAATAATAAAAGTGATGTAATAGTAACAAGGACAAAAAAGCTTCTTTATGTCTGAAATACATTCTTTTTTCAGAAAATGGAAACTGTAACATGACTGGCCTGGAAAAATCCTGATGGGTTTGTTTCAGTTCCTTTTTCTGTAGACAAGACTAGAAGTGATTGATCTGCCCAGTGTGAAGGTCCAGTAGATAATTCTGGAGGAAAGGATTAGCAGAGGGGGAAGCGAGGAGCCCAGAGAGATAACAAGGCTAATGCCCTCTTGGCCGTGGCTACTCACTGTGATCACAAACTTTCCAGCAGGTCTAACCAACTGAATGAAATCCTGCCATCAATAGATATTTGTACATGGAAGAAGGGAAAAGATTCATTTTATATCCATCTTAATGCTGGTAAAATAGATGTGCGTTTGAACTTTGCTTATAAATGGATAGACATGGAGAGTAACATGCAAGGTGAAGTGAGTCAGAAAGAAAGGGACAGACATAGAAGAACTGCAGTCATCTGTGGAGTATAAAACAACATAACATGAGGCTGACACCTAAGGATAGTAAATACACGGGACAGCTAGATTGCTCCATAGCTGGAAGCCTGCCTCATGAGCAAAGGGGAGATGGCAGCTGGAATAGAGAAGGGATCACTAAGAAAAAGAGGCTGGAGGCATCAGTGGGGATGGTAGATGTGTGCAGAAAGTAGATAAAGGACCAAACAGGATAAACTCTCAGTGTCTGTAATGCAAAACATAATGCCACAAAGTAGAGAGAGATTATGGAGAATCATGTCTGCCATGGAGGCAGGGGGAGGGTGGGAAAGGGGGGGTATACCGGGGATATTAGTGGTGGGGTGGATGTGCACTGGTGGAGGGATGGGTGTTTGATCATTGTGTGATTGTAACCTAAAACATGAAAGCTTGTAGCTATCTCACAGTGATTCAATAGAATTTAAAAAAAGAAAAAACGGATGTGCCTAGCAATGCCCATACAGGCATATATTTTATGCCATAATGCATACTATTTCTAGAAAGATAGCATTTTTTCAACATTTGTTATACCAAACATTCTTTTGATCTCACTTTATTTCCAAAATAATCCTATAATATACCACTGAGACATGTTCCCTCTTCTATAAATGACGAAATTGAAGCAGAAAGAATTGAAGGGTCCTACTTAGGCTTACAGAAGTAGTTAGACTTGGAGCAAGAATTAGTACTCCCTTATATTAGCAGACACTTGATTTATAGCTGATGAATTTTGCTAGCTTGAGAGGCATCATGTGTTATAGTGAATTGGCTTATAAGTATATTCATCAGCTCTTGTTCTGAGGTAGGAAAGTTTCATAAACACTAGCTTACAATCAAGGACTCATGCTGAGTTTTATGCCTCTGACAGAATAACCTAGAAATCTATTGTCGCACCATGCTATTATCAGTGCTAGTAAAACTTTGATTTCTGCTTTTCTCATTTATACAGCAAATAAAAGGAATCGCCTTAGGAAAGCGATTGGCCTGTCATTTGAGCATTATGAGAAATTGCACATAATTAACATTTCATTTTTCGTAAGTTGCTAATTAGGTGATTCTCTGAGATTCCAAAGGATTAATGTTTTGGCTTCCAGCTTGGAAGTAACAAAAAGAATCCACTATCATAGAGAAAACAGAATCATCAGGAGTTCTTGAATGTCTAAGGAAAATAAATGATTGAACAAAAGGATGGCAATGAGGGATTTGAGTCTGAAGATTTACAGAGAAACCAAGACTGGTGAAATGTTAGGATCAAAGGACTGAAATTTAAAAAATAAAGTATTTAGCTGAGGGTGACATTTTTCTTTGTAATATTTATTTTCCTTGGATATCAAGCCTAATATCTCAGTTGTGTCATGATGCTATAAATTCCACAAATTGAATTACTCCACTTCCATATTACGCAATTAAGCCCTATTGTTCCCTATATGGAACTTAACATTTTATAACTTAAAGGTCATTGTGATACAAATGAGGGATGGGAAAAATAAAAATTAACAGCTGGATCCCATCATATATGTCAGAAAAGAAGTGAAGGATGAATGGCAGTGTTAAGAGAATAATGCTGTGGATGAGGATAATGTAATAAACAAATACCTCGGAAGAGAATCAAATCCTATGTTATGTTTCTTTAATTTTCTGCTTGAATCTAAAATTGCTGTGAATATATAGATATTGTACATCGACATGGAATTTAGTTTATTTGATATGGCTTTGTCTCCCGGGTGAAGAAAAAGTTCAGAAAACATGATAGCTCTAGAACATTCAACGATTTTATTAATGATTAAGATGATTTTATTGGACTTTGTATGCAAGGAAAATTTGAGGTTTTATTTTTAGTAATATAACAATCTTATTAGTTTTGTTCACATTTCTAAAGCTTAGCATTGTGCTTCTTTATCTCATTTTTAAATTGTTCACGTGAATGTACTTGAATTGAATACATCATGGGTAGCTTGCCAGGCTCTGCCATTTATGCGAGATACTCTCGGTAGCTTGCCGGGCTCTCAAGAGGGGCAGAGGAATCGAACTCAGGTCGGCCGTGTTGGCTGTGTGCAAGGCAAACGCCCTACCGCTGTGCTATCGCTCCAGCACAGTAACTATAAGTCTCACGACGGAGACGTTACTGGGCCTGCTTGAGCAAATCAATGAACAATGGGAGGACTGTGACTGTGTGATTATTACATGAATGTACATGCTTAGCATAAGGGAATTTTTATGTCCATTCTATAAAAGTGGAGTTAGGCATAAAGCAATACAGTTCCTTGAAAGTCCTTTGGGTTCTTGGGTTTAATTTTTTCATTTGTTTGTGTTTTTTTTTTTAAACACAACTTTCAGTTTTCAGAGTTTGCTCTTGGCTTTTCATGCAGGGATCACTTCTGGTATTCTGGGGTACCATGTGGAGTTCTGTAGATCGAACTCTGGGTTAGCCACTGCAAAGCAAGCATCTTACACTTTGTATTATTTCTCCAACCCTGGTTTGATTTTTTGAAGTTACTCATTCCACGAGCATATAGATGAACATTTTTTAATCATTGTATACTGATAAGTCTCTGAGTCTTGGCCGAGACTCAGAGACTATAAAAACCAATTCCCGGAAGAGACCAGTGCAGTCTTCTACCCTCGCGCCTGACTTGTCCTCGCTGCTGGGACCCCTTGGAGAGGAGCGGGTTGAGCTTTCCTCCCCGCCCCGACCA
>JAOXYA010130091.1:0-10298 GCA_028565675.1 Sorex palustris
GGGGGGGGGGGGGGGGGGGGGGGGGGTTGAGTGGATGGATGGATGGTTTAGGAGCTTGGCCAAGGCAATGGAGATTATAGAAAAGCATCTGAGATTCAAGACTCCCAAAGCTTCTTCCCATGTGCTTTGTTGGGCTAACACTGAACAGAGTTAGTCAAGCCCCCTAAGAAAACATCCGGGGGAGCATTTATGGCAGCTTGGGGGCATGGTGGAGAGAAGGTTCTGGGCAGGGAGGGAGAGGCTGGAGTTGCCTCCTATAGGGAGGATACTATTTGGTGAAGGTCCAGCCTTGTGGGACCCCCCCACTTGATGGGACGCCCGTCTGTCCATCTCAGTGGGTGCCCAGGCCGAGGACAGACGTGTCCCTCAGGGCAGCGGGGGTCGAGTGTCTCTCTCACCCTGGCTGCCTGTGTGCGGCTGTGCTTACCAGGCTGGTGACCAGCCAGTGTGTCCAGAGACGGCAGGGCCTGAGCTGGGCCCCCAGTTCGGGGGTGTCATGAGTGTTGGGGCGGGCCACAGACTTCACAGGGCTCAGTTGATGAGATGCAGAAGCCTAGAAGGGCCCTCTGGACTCTCGGGAGGCCCGAGGCCTGCCCTCGCAGACTGAACTCTGTCTGGGAACCTGTTCCCAGGCTGCCGGTCCTGCTGGCCTCTCAGGTTCACTTCCTGGGGTGAAGCCCAGGCCCACTCCCCAGCCTGGTAGTACGGCAGCCGGCGGCCAGGCTCAGCCCAGATCCCAATGGCGCAGAATCAGCTTCAGCAGCTAAGAGACTGTTCAGGGGTTAACGCACTCGCCTTGAACATGGCCACCCCCAGCTCGGCCCACAGCACCCTGTGCTTCCCTCGACACCTCCAAAAGAGACCCTCGAGCACCAAGCACCACCAGCTATGGCCCAGAATGCCTCAAAAATCTGGGGCCGGAGTGATAGCATAGAGAGTAGGGCGTTTGCCTTACAAGTGGCAGACCTGGGTTCAATCCCTGGCATCCCATATGGTCCCCCGAGCACCTCCAGGAGTAACCCCTGAGCAACGCTGGGTGTGACTCAAAAAGCAAAAAAAAAATCCTTTTGAGGGACCAGAGAGATGGGACCACAGGGAAGGTGCTTGCCTCGACGTGGCTGACCTGGGTTCAATCCCCGGCATCCCGTAGGGTCTCCTGAGCCTGCCGGGAGTGATCCTGAGCACAGAGCCAGGAGTCAGGTAGTCCCTGAGCACTGTCAGGTAGTCACTCAACGAATCTTGGGGTTCCCCCCAAAATGGAACAAAACAAAATTCATCTTAGAAGGTTTGCACGAGCACCTTTGGGTCAGTGTGTGTACCCCAATACTCCTCGGGACTCTGCTGTTTCCTCTCAAGAGCTCACCCCCCCTGGCATTACATAGTTATTCAGTCACTAAAATATGGACTAATTGACTCTGTTTCATTGGCTTTTGGGTTCAGCCCCACTGCTTTAGAATAATGGCCCAGCTATTAAGTAACGGTTTGGTTTACAGGCTCTGGTACCCTTAATGCCAGGATCAGTCTCCTTTCCTGGCGTCTCTGGGGTCCCCCAGAATCCCTAATAGAACAGGGTGGGGGGTCCGCAGTCAGCCAGGCGGTGACGCCCGAGACAGAGCAGATTAGTGAGAGCTGCTGAAACTAAAGAAAGGATTTTCCTGGCTGCTTCGGGCGTCCTTACAAATCATAGCAGGCCGGAGAGTTAAGTCTGGTAAAGCCCCGAGCGGGCGCCCGCCTCGCCGCCCGCCACGAGCCCATCGGAGGGCTTGCCCTCGGCCCCATGAGCCCCGTCACTGTTCCGGCCCCTGCAAGGCCACCAGCCACCGCTTGCACTGGGTGCATTTTGGGGAGCCTGTCACTCTGGGGCCTGAGCATCATCCAGTCCCCCGGGCCCAGCATGCAGCGCACCAGGCACAGCTGAAGCCTGTCACACGCGGGACCCGGGCTGGGGAAGGATGATTCACAGGCCCGATGCCACTGGCGTTTCGCCCCTAAACACGGAAGCCCCCATTAGCACCAGACCCGCTGTCTGGCTGGAAGCATGAAAGCAGCAATTTAATTGGTGTTATGCAAGCGGGCACCTGGGAGGCTCGGGATGGGGGGGACCTGCGTGCCTCGATATGGCCACGAGTCACAAATAGCCGAGTGAGCGGAGGCTCTGGGGACAGGGGCGAGCAGAGAGGGGACCGGCCAGGAGCGGCAAGTGCCCAGAGTGGAGTCCGGAGCGGGTGTCCCTGCGTGGAGGTGTGGGGGCTCTGGCTTCCAAAAGGCCCAGCCCTGAGGGGGACGGGGGTGGGGGGGGGCCCTCCCACCGTCCACGGAGCTCTACTCCGTGCCAGGGGGAAGCTTCCACACTCCATGTTGGAAATGAAGCAGAAAAGAGTGAGATGCTGGAGCCATAGCACAGCGGGGAGGGCGTTTGCCTTGCATGCGGCCGACCCGGGTTCAACCCCCGGCATCCCATAGGGTCCCCAGAGCACCCCCAGGAGTGATTCCTGAGTGCAGAGCCGGGATAAGCCCTGAGCATCGCCGGGTGTGGCCTCAAAGACAAAACAAAATAGAGTGAGACACGTGTGGGCGCGGGGCCGTTTCTTCTCTGGGGACAGCGGCATCCATCGGCATCGAGGGCTGAATCTGGGGCGCTGGCAGGGCATTGGCAGCCCCTCCCTCCCGCACACCCCAGATCCCATGTCAGCAACACACACAGAAGCTGCAGGCTCAGTGGGGGGAGTTTGGGCTGATGTCCCCCCGCTCCCGTGCCATTCTGGATGTTTCCCCCTTCTGAGTCTCCTCACGCCTCTGACCCTCTGGCTCTGTCCTGCCGCCCCTCTGGACAGGGTGCTTGGACCCCAGGGGCCTGGCTCCTCCCCACTGCGTGTGGCCGGAAGCATGAGGGTTTCCGTGAGGCCCACTCGGAGGCTGACCCCCCCCACTCTCCCCAGGAAGCCCCGTCAGCCCCCCTGCGCTCACAGCTCACCCACCACTCAAATCCCTCAGCAGACAGGCAAATCCGTCTACTCCACTTTCCCCGGGGACCCCCTCCTGTCAGGGGGTCCAGTGCCTGGCACTGTTATAGCCGGCGCGTGGTGGTTGGGAGCCCTGGGACCCGGCTGGGGGCAGCGGGGATGGCGGGGGCTGACCTTCTGGAAGCGCGGCAGGTGCCAGAGGCCCTGGGGCTGAACCGGCGGCTGGTACCTCCTCAGCTGGCAGCTCCGCGTCTCGTAAAGCTTCCCCAGGTTCACCTGCAGGGGCCAAGGCGGGTCTCAGGGCTCTGCGGGGGGGGGTACCCCGTGCCCCTTGACAGGCCCCGAGTGGGGCTGAACTCACCTTGTGCTTCTTCTCTAGCTTGATGGCCTTGCGTGTGGCCTTCTGCTCCTGCACCCACAGCTGCTGGTACTGGTGCCGCAGCAGGTCAAACAGGGGCGTGGACGGGCTGGGGGGAGACGCCGGGTGTGGGACTAAGGAGGGGCTCAGTTCTAATGCCGCCCCCCCCTTCGGGGAAGGACGGTCCCCACATCACACAGACAGGGATCCAGCTCTCGTAAGCCGAGTGGCCACTGCGGAGGCTGAGCCAAGAGTCCGCTCACCCATGGCCAGCCTGGTCTGCCTCTTCAGCCTCCTGCAGGCTCTGTGAGTACCCGGGGTTTTCCATCCACTCACCCCCCATGCTGTGGGTGCTTGGCCTGAGCCAGGAGGTGGGGCCAAGCCCGGTTCTATGCTCACGTCTCCTTCCCTGCCTCCCTGGCCCTTGGAGCCTGGCCTGGTTCCCTTGAGAACCCTACACCCTCCCCGCAGACACTGAGTGCCTCCCTCCCCATTTTTTTTGTTTGTTTTTGGGTCATACTCCTGGCCCTGCACTCAGAAATCACTCCTGGCGGTGCTCAGGAGACCCTATGGGATGCCGGGGATTGAACCCCGGGTCAGTTGTGTGCAAGGCAAACGCCCTCCCGCTGTCATGCCTCCCATTTTGCATGCTGCCCCTCTGGGCTCCGGGGAGCAGGCATGTGCCCCATCCTCGCTGAGTGGGTGAGCGCCCCAGGGGTGGCCTGGAAACAAGCCCAGCCACACGCAGCCCTGGCAGCCCACTGGGCTCGCTCTAAGCAGGAGCCAGACCATGACGCCCACACAGCCCGGAGACCAGCCCATTACAACAGGCCCCGGGCCTGGCCCCGTGTCTCAACAGTGACCACTTCCAGGATGAGTGTCCCCCCCGGATCCCCCTAACCGGAGACTGGCCGCCTCCCGCAACCACGACGAACCCTCTCCTGGCTCTTTTTCACCTGTGCGGGGGCTGCATCCCCACAGCCTCTCGGATCGGCCTGTTGGCTTCCCCAGGAGCAGACACGGGACTGGGACTCTGAGAAGGAGAGCTGGACACGTGGGCAAAGGGCACAGGGCACCAGAACACACACTGGCACAAGGAGGGCGTCGGGGCTGGGGGTCGCGCCCCATGCTCTGAGGCTGGAGGAAAGTACTTATGAGAGAGAAAGTTCTTAAAGGGTGTGTATGATGACCACTCAGCATCTGTACTGCAGGCCAAAAGGCCTAAAGTGAGGGGGTGGGGGAGAGAGAGAGAGAGAGAGAGAGAGAGAGAGAGAGAGAGACAGGGAGGGAGACAGGGAGGGGGGGAGAGAGAGGAGAGGCAGGCTGGGATGGGTGGATTTGAGGGGGTGGGAGGGAAAATGGGGACACTGGCGCTGGGAACTTACCCTGGTGGAGGGATGGGTGTTGGAACACTGTATGACTAAAAACCAATCATGAACAATTTTGCCCCGTCTCACATTGATGCAATTGAAAAAAAAATTAAATAAAAGAGAGAAAGCTCTTATAAGGGAAGTTCTTATAGGGAGAAAGGCCACGAGGTCCCAAGAGCACACGGCAGTCCCCAGGGAGCCCCTCATCCGGACACCCCCCGGGACCCTCGGGTGGTCCTGCAGGCTCCCAGGTCTTGGGCGCCTCTGGCGACGGTGCCTCTTTGTCCCGTCCAGCCCACAGCCTTGGGGCGGGGCTGCAGTCCCAAGCACCCGCAAACAGGAGCAGCTCCCCAGTAGGCCAGAGGGGGGACTGGGAGAGCCCCAGTAGGCCCAGGAAGTGGGGTCCTGCTCCCCAAACAGGCACCAGGGAAGTGTGGCCGCAGCGGGAACTCCAGAAGGGGTTCTGAAGTAAAAACAAAAAGGGAAGGAAGGAAGGAAGGAAGGAAGGAAGGAAGGAAGGAAGGAGGAAACCACATTGTAAAGGGGAACTGAGTTGGCTGATGGTCACAGCATATATGACTATTCGTATTTTCCAATGGAAAGATAAAAATAGAACGTATTTTATTTGTGGCTTTTGGGTCACACCCGGCAGTGCTCAGAGCTTACTCTTGGCTTTGTGCTCAGGGGTCACTCGTGGCTGGCTCTGGGGACCATCTGGGGTGCCGGGGATCGAACCTGGACCTGAGCTTGTCTGTACTACCTCTCTGGACCCTAAAATGAATTCAAATAAGAACTGGTTTCTGCCGAGGAGGGAGTGAGTAGAAAGAAGAAAAGGAGACTAGGAGGAGACAACGTCTGTGTGTTTGTGTGTTTGTTTGTTTGCACGTGGGCCACACACGGCAGTGTGTGAGTTTGACGCAGCTGCAGCTCGAAGTGCCAGGGTCAGGCCCACCCCTCAGCGCCCTCCTCGGCAGGGCCCTGGACTCCACTGTCCCGCCTTTGAAGCTGTTTCCATTGATCTTTATGCACATTTCCACATGGAAACGTTTTCTTTGCAAAAAACGAGACTCAGTAGAGAAAATCACTCCCGGCTAAGAAGAGTCAGGAAAGCAACGAAGGTGGCAGAACCAGGGACACTGAGCCCAGCTGGCACCAGAGGGGCATTGGGCAACCTCGTCCAACGGTGACATTTCCCGGAGCCAGGAAGAACCCCAGGATGTTGCGGCGGTGTCACTTTGGAAGCGTTCTCTCTTTGCTCGGGAGGGTAAAGCAGACTCGTGATTGTGTGTATGCCTTCAGGAGACACAATATTAGGTCTAAGAAGAAATATGAAAGCAGAGAAGTAGAGGCACCATCCACCCCCTCATCTGAGCTGTCAGCATGAGGCGCTCATTTCTTTCACTGCTGGTGCCCAGATTCTGGTGTTTACTGTTTCCCGCCCTGAGGAATCCCAAGGCACCGGAGAGGGGCATTGAAAAGAATAAATGATCCCGAGTCGAAATGCATGCATGGAGGTCCAAACCAGGGTTCAGCAGGAAAGGCACTTGCCTTGCATGCAGTGAACCCAGGTTCGACCCCTAGCATCATCCCATGTGGTTCCCCGAGCCTGCCAGGAGTGATTCCTGAGCATAGAGCCTGGAGTTACCCCTAAGCACTGCTGGGTATGGGCCCCCTGAAAAAAAAAAAAGAAATGCATATATGTAAGGTGCACTTCAGTCTCTGCAGGTGCGTGTGTGTGAGTCTCTAATGTGACAGGGAGGAAAGGCCTCCTGTTAATCTTGCACTTGACCCTGATCACCAAGTCCTTGCTCTGGAATAAAGCCATCATAGCTAGCGTGGCATTTCCCTGCCTGTGCAGGAAGGAAGCCATCATGGCTAGCGTGGCGTTTCCCTGCCTGTGCGGGAAGGAAGCCATCATGGCTAGCGTGGCGTTTCCCTGCCTCTGCTGTCAGGGCTTACACTGCAGGAGCCAGACAGTGCGAGGGGAGGTGCTTTGCCAAGAGACTACACTGAGAGGCAGGAGACGCGTGAATTGCTGGGGATCGGAGCTGTGCATTTCCTAATGAATCACAGCCCAGGCCAGAGCCTCCCGCGGCCGCTAGGTGCGGTGTCCGGCAGCTGCTGAATGACGATGAAGGAGCTGCAGGTGTGTGTGGGCATTTGGTGGGGCAGCAGGGGGCACGCGGGTCTGAGTGTCCAGCAGGGCTCGCACCTCCCGTCTAGCTCATCGACCTCATTTCACAGACCAGGGGCAGAGGCGGGGTGGACGGGGCAGAGGCCGAAACTGGAAGGTAGCAGGGCCTTAGGACACCCTGTCTTCTCGACACTGAGACCCCCTGGGCCGACAGAGAGCTCAGCATGATGGTGCTTGCTCCACACCACGCGTGCTTCTCCAAGGCTGCGAGGGGGACCCCTGAGTGCAGAGCCAGGAGCAGGCCCTGAGCATGGCTGGGGAGGCCCCCAAACTAACGAAAGGCTCGAAGGCTGGGAAATTTTCCATTGGGAATCCAGCTTCCTGCGCAGAGGTGGGCTGGGTGAGCTGCGGGGCTCTCTGCCCAGACCTCCCTCCTTCCTCCCCTCTCCACTCCGGGCCCTCTGCATGGGGTTTTGCTGGCTCCAGGCAGACGTGAGGGAGAATGACCGTGGCCCAAGGCAGAATCCTTCTGGGCCCGAAATATTGCATGCACCCCACATCCTCCCATCTGCCTGTGCACACATGATGACACTAGCACACACATGCTCACAGGCACACACATGCTCACGTACTCTCATACGCTCACGCATGTGCACTCACATGCATACGAGCTCACACATGCATACACACACTCATATACAGTCACATGCACACACTCTCATATGCATGCACACACTCACCTGAACACATGCTCACATATGCATGTGCATGCTCACAACAAACATGTACACGCGTTACACATGCATATACACGCTCACTCACATGCACACACTCTCACAACACACTCACATGCACAGACATTGATACATGCTCGCATATGTACACACATGCTCACATGCACACACGCTCACTCACATGCATGCTCACGCCGCTCACTTACCTGCACACACCCGTGCACACACAGTGCTCACACTCACACACACGTGTGCATGCACAAAGGTCTCTTCCACATGAGCCGAGCAGAGCACGGCCAGAATAACTGTGAAAGGCTGCTTGTGCCCTGAGGTCCCTCTGTAGAGCAGCCTGGACCACCTGGACCACTGGACCACGAGCACCAGGTGGCCCCTCATTCCCGAACTGACCCCCACCCACCCAGCTATAGCTGCTTTCTACCAGCAGGAGACGCCCAATGGCTGGCATGGCTGGCCTCAGGCTGTTCAGGACAGGAAGCAACTGCCCTCAACCCCGGCCGCACATGCGGCCACCCAGCGCTAGGACAGCACCCAGTGACAGGCCATTTCCTGGCCTGTTCGTGCCTCTGCACGAACAGAAGTAGATAGGACTGGGGGTCCCAGGGACCTGCCGCTGCTTGGTTCCTCATGGGTTAACAGGGTAGCCAAGAGGGTCCTGTGGGCAGTGCAGAGAAGGGCCCAAGGGCTCCCATTCCTTCACTCACCCTCCCCAAGCCCCTGGCACCCGCTTTCTCCACTCGGAACCCTCCAAGTCTCTCCCCTCCTCCTGGTGGGGGGCTTTCCAGCCTTAGGGCGCAGCTCAGAGCCTGGTCCCTCACCCTGCATTGCCTCTGCCCCCCTGAGATGCCCCTTTCCTGAACTCATTTCCGAATCGACTCTTACCCCCCCCCCAGCAAGGTTGCCGCTCCCCAGTGGGCAGCAAGGTGGCCAGGTCAGGATTCAACAGGCGCGTGAAAGGGAGAAGTGTCTGGGCTCTGTGCTTTGCCAGCAGAGCAGCCCACGGGGCAGGCAGGGCACGGGTGGAAACGGCGTTTCGAAGCCAGGAGGCCCCTTTCCAATGCCTGCTGGAATAATTGCACGCCGGAGACCATGGAGCGAACCAGCCCCAAACCTTCGTGACCTCCACGTCCACCTTGGGCCCGAAGCAGCTCAGAACAGAACAGAGGTGAGAGAGCGAGCTCTCAGAAGATGTGGCAGGGGCAAACTTCTGGGATCTGGGGTGAGGCTGGGTGATCAGGTCTGGGATTTGAGGCCAAAAGCATAATCTATAAGAGAAAGAAACATTTCAGAGCCGGACTTCCTGTAAATGAGGGTTCTTTTCTGTTAAAGGAAGATCCTCCTAAGAAGGTCATACCAGCAGGGCTGGAGAGATAGGACAGGGGTAGGGGCTGGCCTTGCATGTGGCTAACTCTGGTTCAGTCCCCGGCACCCTGGATGGGCCCCCAGTGCTAGGAGTAACCCCTAGCACTGTTGGTCGTGGTCCCAACTCAGTCTGCGCAGAAAAGAGAAAACAGAAAAAGATGAGCAGGAGGGATGGGGCCAAGGGGGGGCGGGAACACAGGCCTTGTGGCATTAGGCCCTGAGTTCCAGCCCAGCTCAGCCCGGCCCCTCGAACCCTGGTGTAGCACAGTGACCTCTGAACATGAGTGACCCCGGAAGGAAAACAGAAGATGAAAAGACAAGTGACAGACGAAGAGGTGGGGGTGAGGGGGCAATTGCTCCAAGGGGCTGAGAAGCTTCACCCACAGAAACGAGGCAACAAGCCACAAATGCAGAGTGTTAAGTGAGAGCAGAAACTTTATCCAGGAGGACAGAGCAAAGACAAACAAGCCGAGAACGAGGGTCACGTCCCCAGCCTTGCACAGGCCGCTAAGTCCCCTGGGGACATCCGGCTGCAGCCCCCCGCAGTGCTAGGACCAAGAATGGCACCGCCCAAGGAGGCATAGGCAGAGCTGGAATCTGGTGTGGACGAGTGAGTGTGTGTGTGTTTGTGCACATGCGTGTGGGTGATGTGTCACCGGGGTGTGACTGACAATGTGTACCACTGATGACCTTCAGATAAACGACAGACCGCACATCCCCCGGCCAGGGCTGAGTTCGGGGCCTGGTATGCAGGGCACTAGGCTGTCTAGGATGGTGAAATAGCTCTGCAGCTAAGTGGACAGTTTCCTACAGCTAAACCTACACCTACCCCGTGGGCCTTGCGGTGCAGTCCTGGGCACTTATTCCAGCACATGGGGACCATGTGTGGTGCTGGCCTGGCCAAGTGTAAGGCGAGCACCCCACCTGCAGTACCATCTCTCCAGCCTGCTGAATATTTCTTAAAGAGAGAAAACCATCTTGAATGAGCAATAGGTCCTGTGAGCTCTGGGGTTGGGAGTGAGATCAGGGACAGTCTGGTTTCCACAGAGGATTATCATGTGTATCTGTCTGCTAATCCCCATGGAAAACAAAAGGATGATTTGTTTAGGAAAACAGAGAAGACCCCAAGTGGCCGGAGCCCACATAGAGAACTCTCAGAGAAGCCGGGGCGTGAGCCTCAGACTTTCACATACTACTCCCCAACTTGCTGTAGATGGTTCCAGGACTAGAACTTTCTATTAAAACCCTCCCAAGTCGGGCTGGAGCGACAGCACAGCGGGTAGGGCGTTTGCCTTGCACACGGCCGACCTGGGTTCCATTCCCTGAGCACTGCCAGGCTAATAGTTCCTGAGTGCAGAG